>RCUC01138168.1:0-23939 GCA_003697995.1 Taxidea taxus jeffersonii | reverse complement strand
GTGAGTAACTGGGTGTCAGGACTGGGGGGCGACTTTATATTGTCCAGATTTTTAGCTCTGGAGGAGTGAGAACGTGGGGAAAAAGAATGGGAAGGGCAGAAGAGGGTCGGGGGCAGCTTGAGAGATAACCATGGACGGCCGCCTCCCCCACAGGGGAAGAGTGCTGAGGCATCATCAGCGCTGCGCCCGGGGGTGGGGGGTGTGTCAGGACTGTCCTTCCCCCCTTTGGGGGGATGGGATCTGAGTGACCACCAGTTCCTCCCCTTAGGGAAGAGTTCTGAGTAATCTATCAGTGACGTATTCTCCCCCTCGTGTTCCAGGGGGAGAATCTGGACCTTGCGATGTCCAAGGAGGAGGTGGTGGCCATGATAGGGGATGGCCCCTGTGTGGTGAAGACGCTGACCCGCCACCACCTATACTGTGAGCCCCCCATGGAGCAGCCGCTGCCCTGGCACCACGCCCTCCGAGAGACACCGGACGCTTTGCCCGAGTTCACGGTCAGTAGGTGGGCCTGGGCTGGGCTGGGCCCTGGGCATGTGCTGAAACCTTGCTCACTGGGGGCTTCCCATGTAGGTGCAGATGGGGAACCTGCGCTTCTCCCTGGGCTACGTGCAATACGATGGCGAGAGCCCTGTGGCTTTTCCCATGGCAGCCCAAGTGGGCTTGGGGGTGGGCACCTCTCTTCTGGCTCTGGGCGTCATCATCATTGTCCTCATATACAGGTGGGTGCAGGCTATGGCTGGGCTGGGGCAATGAGGGGGGTGTGGCTCTAGAGGAAGGGCGGACGAGGCCAGGGGTCAAGAAACGTTCCTGGCAGGTGCCAGAGAGTACTGATTTTAGGCTTTTGTGGGCCAGGTGGCCTCAGTTGCCGTGGTTCTGCTCTGCTGTGACTGTGCAGAAGCAGCCATAGATGAGAGGCAAACTCACGAGTGTGGCCGTGTGCCAACAAATCTTTATTGGCAGAAACAGGCTGTGGGCCAGATTTGGCCTGCTTGTAGTTTCTTGATCCCTGGACTAAACTGCTGGGCTAGACTGGAGGTGGGCTTGCGCAGGATGGGACAGGCTAAATTATTCTGGGCGACGCCTTGGCTTGGCCGGGCATGGCCGTGTTAGACGGTGCCAGCCTGGGCCAGGGTGAGGCTGGGGTAGATAGGCCTGGGCCCAGGGCACCAGAAAGGGCTCTGTTCTGGTCTGGCCTCCCCTTCCTGACCTTGGTGCTGAACAGGAGGAAGAGCAAGCAGGCCCTGAGGGACTACAAGAAGGTCCAGATCCAGCTGGAGAATCTGGAGAGCAGTGTGCGGGACCGCTGCAAGAAGGAGTTCACAGGTGAGGCTGACGAGCAGAGGCCTGGAAGATGCTCTGGGGCTCTGCCAAGCCTCCTCCCATGGTGTGGGACCCAGGCCCCAATCCGGCCTCTTCTGCTCCACAGACCTCATGACTGAGATGACCGATCTCACCAGTGACCTACTGGGCAGTGGCATCCCCTTCCTCGACTATAAGGTGTATGCCGAGAGGGTCTTCTTCCCCGGGCACCAGGAATCACCCTTGCATAGGGACCTGGGTGTCCCTGAGAGCAGGCGCCCCACCGTGGAACAGGGCCTGGGGCAGCTCTCCAACCTGCTCAACAGCAAGCTCTTCCTCACCAAGGTGCCAAGCGCCCCTCCCCAGGCCCCAGGCCTCTCTACCATTGGGGGAGGGGGAGGGGGGCTCCTGGCCCCGCCCCTCGGACCTCAGCCCAGCCCCTTCTCTGTCCCTCTGGTTCTGAATCGGCCCCTCCCTCCCCATCCCGTCTCCCCGCACCAGTTCATCCACACCCTGGAGAGCCAGCGCACCTTCTCGGCTCGGGACCGCGCCTACGTGGCATCTCTGCTCACCGTGGCACTGCACGGGAAGCTCGAGTACTTCACTGACATCCTCCGCACGCTGCTCAGTGACCTGGTGGCCCAGTACGTGGCCAAGAACCCCAAGCTGATGCTGCGCAGGTCTGTGTGGCTGTCGGAGGCCGTGGGGGCTGGGGGGCGGTCAGGACTGGAGGCAGGAGCTGAGGCAGTCCCCTGGGGTAGAGGGGTCTGCGGCTCAGACAGCTCTCCATCCTGCCCCTGCCCCTGCCCTTTCCTGTCCTCCCAGGACGGAGACCGTGGTGGAGAAGCTGCTTACCAACTGGATGTCCATCTGCCTGTACACTTTTGTCAGGGTGAGAGAGGAAGAGGCAGGGGCAGGGTTGGGGGAGGCAGGGTGGGAGGGGCTCCCCGCCGGGGTGGGGCAGGGCTCTCAACCACACAGCTTCTGGCCCCCAGGCAGCTTGGACACTCCTGCCCAGCAAGTCTCAGTCACCTTAGGCCCTCTGCGGCCGGTCCCCCTCCCCAGTATGGGCCATGCCTCATACAGCTCCGTTTCATGCCCATCATCTGCCCCGGGGGTCCTCACGGCCTCTCACTCCCCTAGGACTCAGTAGGGGAGCCTCTGTACATGCTTTTCCGGGGAATTAAGCATCAAGTAGACAAGGGACCAGTGGACAGCGTGACTGGCAAAGCCAAATACACCTTGAATGACAACCGCCTTCTCAGAGAGGATGTGGAATACCGTCCCCTGGTGAGTGGGGGGAGGGAGGGGAAGAGGAGGGGGGGGGGAGAGGGACAGAGCGTGTGAATGTGTTCGCGCACAGTGGGGTCAGGCCCTGGTGAGGATGAGCGTGGGTGGTCATGGTGAACATCTGTGTCTGGTTTACAGCAGGCCTGACTTCTGGCTGGCTGCTGGGGAGAAGCCTTTAGACTGGCTTAGCAGGACACAGCTTGAGGGCCAGTCCTTGAGGCGGAGGGCCTGAAGGACCAGTGCCCACCAAGCCCAGGCCAGCTCTGTCAGACTCGGCCATCTCGTCCTCTGGGGCAGGCTTTCCCTCAGTGACCCACACGAGGCACCTTTGGGAAAGTCTCATTCGGGCTCCACCAGAACTGCTCTCCCTCAGGTTGGCAGGGACTTGCCACTTCTGACAGTTTGTGCTTGACACAGTTGTGCCAGGAATCTGGGGCGCTGAGCTAGGAGGGCCTTGTTTTTTTACTGCCATTCACTTACCTAGTGCACAGTGTTAGGTGCTGGGTCACGGCAGAGGGAGCCACTGTCCCAGGGCTGGGGTTGGGGGTTGGGGACAATGAAGAGACAAGAATTAAGGACTCTTTGGTGCCTGGAGGTCAGAGGCAGTGGCTTCCTCATGGTTGTCCCTGTCCCTGCGTTTTGGTCAGCCGAGGTGCGGCACGAGCCGTGACTGCTCCCATGTGCCTCCGTAGACCCTGAATGCACTGTTGGCTGTGGGGCCTGGTGCGGGAGAGGCCCAGGGGGTGCCTGTGAAGGTCCTGGACTGTGACACCATCTCCCAAGCCAAAGAGAAGATGTTGGACCAGCTTTATAAAGGAGTACCTCTGGCCCAGCGGCCAGACCCCCGCACCCTGGATGTTGGTGAGGGTGGAGAAGGGTAGCCTGGGGCCCAAGCCAGAGTGAAGGCTGGGCTGGCCCTGGCTCAGCCCTGCAGGGGCGGCGTATCGCTCAGTGGGCATGGGGCAGCAGTGGACCGCCGAGTCCCTCTGCGAGGACAGCCTCTCACATGGTGAGGGCCCGCCACCCTGGTCTTTGCAGAGCGTGGGGGAGGCTGCCCCCGATGGTGGGTCTGTGCCCCTGTGGAGGAGGAGGTAGGCCCCACCTGAAGGAAAGGTGTCCCGAGAGCCTTCAACCCACCTTGCTCTTGCAGAGTGGCGGTCTGGGGTGGCCGGGCATCTCATTCTTTCCGATGAGGATGTGACTTCGGAGGTCCAGGGTCTGTGGAGGCGCCTGAACACCCTGCAGCATTACAAGGTGGGAGGGGTAAGAGTGGGAGGAGGGGTGGGGGGCTGGGGCTGGTGGAGGGGTCACCGGCTGTGATCCACAGGTCCCAGACGGAGCGACTGTGGCCCTGGTCCCCTGCCTCACCAAGCACGTTCTCCGGGAAAACCAGGATTATGTCCCTGGAGAGCGTGAGTACTGCCCACCCCCTTCCAGCCCCCACCCAGTCACCGTTCTCTGCTCTCGCATTGCCCAGTCCCCAGCAATGGGCAAAGTCCTCTGGACCCTGGGGTGGGCTTGTATCTACTTCCCTTCCACCGAGAGAAGCCCTCAACCCGTGCCTCTGCTCCTGGAAGTTGGCAGGACCCTGGGGGCCCAGGGACGGTGGTACCTGCTGAGGGTGAAGAGCTGTGGGGTCTTGGTACAGGGACCCCAATGCTGGAGGATGTGGATGAGGGGGGCGTCCGGCCCTGGCACCTGGTGAAGCCGAGTGAGGAACCGGAGCCCCCCAGGCCTCGGAGGGGCAGCCTTCGGGGCGGGGAGCGCGAGCGAGCCAAGGCCATCCCTGAGATCTACCTGACTCGCCTGCTGTCCATGAAGGTGGGGCAGGAAGGGCAGGAGGGAGGCTGGGGTCAGGGCCAGGCAAGGCTGCAGGTCCGGGCTGCAGGGGAGGACCGCTGCTTAGGGGATTTGGGGCTGGTGTGGGGCTTGCATGAGCATGGTGCCATGGGGCGTCCGAGGCCGGGCTGCAGCTGAGGTCTCCTCCTCTTGTGCTTCCCCTCCCCCACAGGGCACCCTGCAGAAATTTGTGGACGACCTCTTCCAGGTGATTCTCAGCACCAGCCGCCCCGTGCCACTTGCTATCAAGTACTTCTTCGACCTGCTGGATGAGCAGGCCCAGCAGCACGGCATCTCTGACCAAGACACCGTCCACATCTGGAAAACCAACAGGTTGGGGGGGGTTGGCGGGAGCCAGGTGGGCCAGGCGTGCCGGGGTCTTCTCTCCTGCTTCCCCCAAGTGCTCACCGCTCACCGGCCACACCTGCTCCACCTGCAGCCTGCCCCTGAGATTCTGGATCAACATAATAAAAAACCCGCAGTTTGTGTTCGACGTGCAGACGTCTGATAACATGGACGCCGTGCTCTTGGTCATTGCGCAGACATTCATGGATGCCTGCACGCTTGCTGACCACAAGCTGGGCCGGGTGAGTAGGTCCCGCTGGATGCAGAGGGCATACCCGGGGGCCGGAGAAGCAGGAGCCAGGGCTGGGCAGTGCTGTGTGCACCCAGATTCTGGGCTTGGCCAACCAGGTCAAGGAGGAGGGCTGGGGGAGGCCGGGCTGGGTTTTGTCCCCGGGAGGTGGCAGGGCCTCATCTTCAGAGATGACCCCTCCAGAACCAAATCTAGCAGGCAGCCTGGAGCTGTTGTGGGATCATAGAAGCCACCTGTCCACCTGGTGGCCCCCACGTCACCTCGGGCTCCCCTTCTCCCAGTTGGGGCTCACCGTAGCCAGAGGCCCAGGGATCCAGAGTGACTCCTGCTTCTACATGGGGCGGAGGTGTATGGCTGCCAGTGCAGTGTAGACGGGAGAGTCTGGTGCAGCGAGTGCCCAGTGTGGAGCAAGGTGCTGGTGAGAGGAGCTGAGAGGCAGGTGGGCGGCGCCAGGGCTGTGTGGTAGCACACAGTGGCGGGATGTTGTCACCACAGTAAGAGCCAGCAGAGTCCCATGACAGATAAGGGCACACGGCTGCAACTGCTCAGGCCCCCAGCAGGCAGGGCCAGTGGCTCCTCAGGCCCGGGAAGGGAGCCTGTTACCTCTGGAGAGATGGATCTCTAGGCCTCTGTGGAGAAACAGAAAGTTCAGTTCTATTCTGTAGTGCTGTCTTGTGGGGCCCATTTTTGTTCCGTGTGTTCCCGTCTCTCCGTCTATAGTGAACTGAGAACCACCGGGGCCACCAGGACCTGGGGCCACGGTGGGTGGGTGCTGCCCAACCTTCACACTGCCTCCCCTTGCCAACAAAAGTGCAAATGCTTGCCGGGTAGCTCAGCAATAGCCCAAACCAGGAATGCCAAGCGTCCCCCCACGGAGAGCTGCTGAGAAGGCACGCGTGCTGGCTCAGGCCCAGGGACTCGCACCACTGCCTACACAGGGGCGCCATCTTGCCTCACCCTCCCCGCCGCAGCTTCGGGATGAGGCAGCGGGTGTCGAGAACAGAAGTGTGCTGCCCAGAGCCCACTGCCGGGGGGCAGAGCTGGGACTGGAACCCACTTCGGTGGTGGGGGATGGATCTGGGTGTGTCAAAATTGTGGGTTCTGACTGGAGAGACCTGCTCCAGGTGCCAGCTCGGCCACTCGGGGTGAGGTGGAGTGGGGCCATTTACTAAATAGCGGGGTTAGTTTCCTGATTTTAAAGATGATTACCTGGGAAATGAGCAGCACCAGGAGAAGCAGCACCAGGGCCCCTCACACCACTGCACCCTCCCGGCCTGCATGTCTTCTCCCTGCTGGGTGCAGGTGGAGGTGGATGGAGCTGAGAAATGACCGTGGAATGATGCGGGGAGAAGCTTGGGGTGACAGGAGCAGAGGCTGGACATCGGTGCGGGGGAGGAGCGGAGGAGGTCCTTGCAGAAGGAAATGGGCGGGGGGCACTAACTGTCCCAGGTGCCTGGGACCGAGCGGTTCTGGGGATATTTGAAATGGGGGAAAACCGGGACAGTCGGTCACCCTAAGGGGGCTCTCCTCTTTCTTTCCTGCTGGTGCCCAGGACTCCCCCATCAACAAACTTCTATACGCTCGAGATATTCCCCGTTACAAACGGATGGTAGAAAGGTAGGAGGGTGAGGTAGTGGGTCTGGGAAGGGATGATGGGTGGACAGACAGAGGGAGGTTTATGGCTGTAGCCCAGGGGTGGACCCTAGTGGGGTGAGGCATGGCTCATTAACTCAGCAGCCGCCATACCCATGGTCTCTGACAGGTACTACGCAGACATCAGGCAGACCGTCCCTGCCAGTGATCAAGAGATGAACTCCATCCTGGCTGAGCTGTCTCGGGTATGGCCCTCCCTTTGCTTCTTGGGTTGGGCACAGGTCTCCCACTGTGAGGATCCTGCTCTTTGGCCAGGAAGCCCTGGGGACCTCAGCAATCCTGTGAGCTGGTTGGGGTGGGACCCCTCCCATCATCAGAAATGCGGAATGTTCCAGTGGCCACTATAAAGACCAGGGCTCCCAGCACCTCACTACAGAGCAGCAGAGGCTTGTCCTGGCAGCTGCCACTGAACCTGACTCAGCCAGGTGCTAGGGGGCCGTGCTGGGGTCAGGGGACGATGGGTCCCAGGCAGTGAGGTGGCTGGGGTTCAGTCCCAGGATGGCCCATGCTGGCCTGCTCTTGTCTCCGTACTGCTCTGCTGCCCTCAGGGGTGTTGATGTGCCCATAAACCACGCCCAGTAACAGCCCAGTGGTGGTGCCGTGTGGGGGGGCTTTGTGCACTCACCTGACCCCCCAGGAGCTCCACAGCTCAGGTGATCGCAGCCCCCTGGCCCTGACGAGGAGGCGCAGACTCCCAGATGGCCCATAGAGAGGCCTGGTGTGACCTCACGGGAGACAGGAGGGAGATTAAAGCAGACCAACGCTGGGTCACAGCTTGAGAGCAGCACCTGTCCCGCGGGGCCCTGCCACCATCGGGGACCCCAGGTCCCAGCTCACACCTCAAGGGGAGAGAGGCAGGCCCTATTCACACTGCAGACCCGGGAGCCCTAGTGTGATGATGGGGCTTCCTGTGCAACACCTGTCCCTTTTGCTTCCTCTTCCCCCATTTCCCAGGGGGTCCTGGGGCTGGTGACACCCCTTATTTCTCATCACTTGTCTACTCCCTAGAACTACTCTGGGGACCTTGGGGCACGAGTGGCCCTCCACGAGCTCTACAAGTACATCAACAAGTACTACGACCAGGTGGGCAGACCCGCACAGAGCCCTGGGCCTGATGGAGAAAGGGGCGGGACTCGTGGACCCCCGGGCATGGAGCAGGGTGCGCACTGGTGCTGGCTGTGCTCTAACCCGGCCGTGCCCTCTCCGTCTGGGCTCCTCGGTGGCAGCAGGGATCCCAGGTGTTGGGGACGGGCTGCCGGGGATCTGCCTCGGCCTGGAGGTGGAGGGGGGCACATGCTGGGAGGAACACACAGCTGCCACCCATATCCCCACCTCCTGACTCGCCCTGACTCACATCCCCCCTGAGTCTGCAGTGGCAGCATGCCAAGCACGGCCACCTCTGTGGGCTGCCTGTGCTGCCAGCAGGGAGGGTCCTGCCGGGGGTGGGAACGGGCACAGCAGAGCCAGCGAGGGGGCTGTCTTGGGCCCTTCCTGGACCGGGCCTCGAGATCAGAGACCCACGAGTCAGCCAGCTAGGTGTCTGCCAGAATCGCACATCTCGGTGTTTGTGTGGCATCCGCGGCGTGGCTGTTGCTGTTAGAGATGAGGAGCCTGCCTCATGGCCCAGGCCTGGAGTGAGGACAGTCATGCCACAAACAAGGGACGCACAGATATGAATGTGGGCACAGTGGCCTTGCTCCAGCAGTGTAAGCCCCTACGTGAGGGAGGCAGGGGTTGGGGGTGTGAGGCATCTGGAGGCCTCTCCCAGGCCCCGCCGTGCCCCCCGTGGCAGCCCCCACTTGTGCTTCTGTAGTTGTTGGTGTGGGTCGGGGAGCTCCCCAAGGGCAGGATCGCATGGGGCCCACCGTTGCGGGGTCCCTGCTCCTTGCCCAGCGCCTGGCAATAAGAAGTTAGGAAATGCTTCTTGCCTGGTAGACAAGAGGAGCCATGATGGCTGGAACAGGGCTTCTAGGGGGTTCGTGGCAAAAAGGTCAGCGTGGTGGGTGCAGGTGGCCTCCACTCAGCACGATCTTACCCATGGAGGCAGATGCTTGTTACCATGAGTGCTAAGTACTGAGTAAAGTACCTCATTCTCACCTCTGGAATCCTTAAAACCCTATGCTGACCTCACCAGCCCAGCTCTGAGGAGGTGAGGGGGCTCGCTGTGTTCCCAGGCCCCCGCCCCCAGCTGGGCTGCAGCATCTGAGGCAGCCCGTGGATGAGCGCAGGGGAAGGTGGTGGTGGGCACCTCTGAACGGCTGGTCTTGGTTGCAGATCATCACTGCCCTGGAGGAGGATGGCACGGCTCAGAAGATGCAGCTGGGCTACCGGCTCCAGCAGATCGCAGCTGCTGTGGAGAACAAGGTCACAGACCTGTAGGGACCTGGCCAGCTCTGGCCTGCCGTTGCCTCAGCCCTGCCCGGGCGGCCCCGGAGCCATGAGGGAGAAGCTACCTTCTTAGATGCCTGTAGTGCCTGACAAGCCGAGTTAGTGGAAGGTGGCTCCCAGTTCCCCTGGGGACTCTGGCCTGGGCCCTGCTGGACCTGCCTTGCAGGCCTGAGGCCTTGAGGCTGATCGGGTGGGGCCCAGCCTGCTTCCTGAGCCCAGTGACCCTGTGGGCTATTTTGTGTGTGACGTCAGTCTGTGGGGAGTCAGGGACTAAGGGCTTCCAGAGAGTGGCTGGTGGGGCCTCCAGCCCCTGGAGAGACTGTACTGTTCCTGAACACTGGCCTTTATCCCGCTGGGATGCAGAGGGGGAGGAGGAGAGCCCCACTTCCTGTCCTGCCCTCCTCTATCATCCCTGACCTCAGTTTAGCTGCCTCTGGCCTTGTTGCTGCTGTCACGTTCCTAGGTCCAAGAGAGGAATGCCTTTGCTAGGCCGTTGCAAACTGACCCCTCCTCAGGGCTGGCTGCCTCTAGGCCACCCTGCCTCAAAGGCAGCCCATGGTGAGGGCCACCTGCTGCAGGCGCCTGGGGGAGAATGGTGGCCCCACTGACCCAGATCTTCATTAAAGAATAACACACTGCATGGCGTCTGATGTGTGGGCTCGGCCCAGCCCCTCCCTTGGTAGGAGGTGGCAGCCTGCCTGGCAGGCCGTGGGGGGAGGTAGGATCTGTACCCAGGGTCGCGAACCCCATCCAGGATGGGCTGGGGAGCCTGCAACCCGAGGCGGGGTGGTGGGGGCCGGTCTGAGTCCCTTCAGGGGCCCTGCCTCGTTGGCAGCACAGGTGTTCTCAGGCCGCCATCCTGTCCTCTTGTCGTCTGAGAGGAACTGGAGAGGAGGACACTAGTACATGTGACTCCAGGCACAGTGGGTCTTAGGGCGCTTTTCCGTACTCCTGCTTCCTGGCTCCCCACAGCCTTCTTGCCCAGGACGTTTGAAGGGGCTCCTGGATACTCCAGGTGTCCGGGGTGGGGGCCCTTACCCAACTGTCTGGCCTGTGCCACCTTGGGTGGTGATTCCTGATTCATAGCTGGAGGTGAGCGTCGAAACTGTCTCTGTCGGGTCTCGTGTTGCTGGCTGGGCCTGTCGGTCTGGGGCTCGATGCCCCTTTGACTCAGACCATCTTTGGCCTCGGCAGGAAGCCAGCCTGCCAAATAGAAACACCCTCAAATCTCGACAAGGCTCTCCCCCTTGGCTCTCCGCCTACTCCCCAAGCCCAGAGACCCCTAGGCTCTCTTCCCTTCTGACCAGAGTCCCCACCCCCCACTCGGGTCTTCACAGAGTTTGAAGAGACCAAGGCTGATAGGATTCCAAGAGGAGTCCCTTCCTTTCCTCTCAGTGGCCCTAAAGCCATCTTGGAGTCCTTGCCCCTCAGACAGCAGGAGCCACGCTGGTCTATCTGTGCCCACTGTGGTCACAGCTGCTGTTCTCTACCCTGAAGCACTCCCTCCCCATTTCTGCCCCTCAGAGAGGTCAGCAGTCAGGCCCCATCCTCTGGGAGCCTGGGAGCTTCCGTGCTTCAGAACGAGGAAACCAGGTGCCCGCGTGCCCGGGAGGGCTGAGCATTGAACACGCTCTGAGTCCTTCACGTCTCAGCCTTCTCAGAACGTTGCTCTAGATAAAGTGGAGAATGAAAACGTGCCATGATAACGTAGGAATGTCTAAGTCCTCACTCAGACGCCACAGCTGAGAACGGAGAGCTCCAACAGCTCTGTGATTGCTCCCTTGGGTCTGGCCACATTGCAGCGTCACACGCTTGTCAGCCAGACTGGCCAGCCTCTTCCTGTGTTTCTGATCAAGGTGGCAAACGGGTACTCTCGTGGCTTGGTATCTCCCACAATCGTGTTAGCGTGCCATGGACCTTGTTTCTCGCCGGGGGTGCCTTCAGGGGTTTAGGAAGTGACTTGCCTTTGTACATGAACCTTCTCCAACTTAAATACTAAAATAATTGTCCAGGCAAGATCCGGGAGTTTTGATGACCTTTTTTGGCATTTAAAGAACGGTGCTCAATGGTGCAAGAGCTGAATTTGTGCTGATAAATGGTGGTATCATCTTGGAAGCCACTTGAAACATTGGGAGTGGGCAGAAGGACTCCAGATCCTCCTGGGCAGCGCTGACAGATGGCTGTCGCTGTGCTGGGGGTCACAGGGTAGGGCTTGGCTGCCCCAGGCTTCTCACTGGGCGCCGACACTGGGGTATCCAGTACCTTTTCACCCCCTAACTTCTCCTTAGGATAACACATTTCAGAATAAATTCAAGCCCAAACCTTCTAGTGCTGCTCCATGGATCTCCCTTTGAAAGTGTCCTGTTCTAATTAAGAATGATGGCTTATCCCATTGCAAATATTTACCGGAAATCTAAGGCAAAGATAACATCTTGGTATTTGAAAGGAATTTGTTCCATGATTGCAATTTGGGGGTTTTATTTTTAAGTGTTTGGATTACCTGGTTGATATGTGCACTTGAAGCAGAATGATCTTTGGGCTGTCCCAGCAGCCACGGGTCTAGGAGCAGGCAGGAGGGTGTAGGGACTGGACCCCTGAGGAACTGGGGACTTGGGATGGTGGTGTACTGCCACCTTCCGGTCACAGTGTGGAATTTGATCAGAGGCTGCTATGGGTATTTCTGTGTCTGGAGCTCTTCAAAAATCACAGCAATGATAGTAGTGCTGGGGCTCAGGAGGTAACCTTGCCTTGTCTCTGACCTCTGGAAGTAGCTGAGTCCTGGAACAGTGAGTGGACTAGTGCAGAAAACAAACTTGAGTGTTTCAAACAGAAGATCAATCACCAGAGTGTTGGGAGGGCAAAGCAGAGGTTAGTGACCACTCAAGCCTTTTCACCCCTAAACTGGCAGGGGCACAGCCCTGTAACAGGCCCATGGGATGCGCTGAGTCTGGGTGCCCACCGATGCTCTAGGAACCCGGTACCTGACTTCCCGGCCAGGCATCTACTATGAAAATGCCACAACTCCCAAATTCATCTCTTCCCCATGATCTCAGGCCAGGAAGGCTGGAGACCTGGATTCTAGTTTGAGTTTCACCTCCCCTGACTTGCTGAGCCTTGGGGAGAAAGGCAGAAACGTACTGGTATGTGGCGACCCTGTGTTGCAGGATGGGACCCCAAGTTGGCATCTGGCAGGATTTAATGAGGAAATGTTTGTCAAGGGCTGGATCCGTCCAGCTCCTGGTGGGAAACTGATGGCATAAACCAGAGAAGAGGTCACGGAAATGGGCTTAGTGAGATAACTACTTCCAGAGCTGCGGGGGCAGGTTGAATCCATCCAGAGGGAGTGACTTGCTCAAGATCACCCAGTGAGGAGGAGTAGAACGAGCTTCTGACTCCCCGACTCCCAGACGGAACCTTGGAGTCCTGCTGCATCAAGCTGCCTTCAACCTCCTACCCTGCCCTTGCCTGGCAGGGAGTGGCGCTCAGGTTGCCTGTGCCACCTCCCACACTCCTGTGTCCCCAACTCGATTATTGGACCAGGTCCTTGGGTCTCTTGGGGGCCTGCCAGGCCCAGGTTTGTCTGCTTCTTGTACCTTATTCAGTCTTGGTTTCCTATCTCCTCCCCTCCTCCTTGCCTCCAGTGGTTGTGTCCATTTCTCCTGTTTTGTTTGTTTGTTTTTTTCCGTTCCTATATTTGAAGGGAGTCATATTTAGGATTTTTAAATCTTTGTGTTAAACATTTTAATTGAAGTATAGCGGACATATTAATTTCAGGCATGCAACATAGTGATTCAACAATTATACACACTATGAAATGCTCACTGCGGTAAATGTATTAAAATATTGACTATTTCCTGCCCCATACTTTTCGTCCCTTCGACTTCTAATTGAGAGTTTGTACCTCTTACTCCCCTTCACCCATTTTGCCCATCTTCCCCATCCCCTTCCCCTTCTTAGGCAATCACCAGTTTGTTCTTCGTGTTTATGAGTGTTTCTCATTTTCGTCTTGTTTTTTTAGATTGCACGTGTAAGTGCAATCATACAGTATTTGTCTTCATCTGACTTATTTCACTGAGCATACTAGATCTATCCAGATCCATCCCCGTTGTTGTAAGTGGCAAGATTTTATGGCTGAGTAATAATCCATTGTGTGTCTGTGCATGTGTGTGTACATCTATATCTGTTCAGCCATTGATGGACAAAGGCTGGTTCCACGTCTTGGCTATTAGAAATCATGCTGCAGGGATGCCTGGGTGGCTCAGAGGGTTAAGCCTCTGCCTTCAGCTCAGGTCATGATCTCAGGGTCCTGGGATCGAGCCCCACATTGGGTTCTCTGCTCAGCAGGGAACCTGCTCCCCCCGCCCCGCCTGCCTCTCTGCCTACTTGTGATCTCTCTGTCAAATAAATAAATAAAATCTTTAAAAAAATTAAAAAAAAAGAAATCGTGCTGCAGTAAACATAGGGGTGCATATCTTTCTGAATTAGCACTTATGTTTTCTTCAGGTTAAGTACCCAGAAGTGGAATTACTGGATCATATAGTGTTTCCTTTTCCAATTTTTTGAGGAAGCTTCAGACTGTCTTCCAGATTACCTTCCCATCAACAGTCCACGGGGGTTCCCTTTCCTCCACATCCTGACACTGGTTGTTTCTTGTCTTTTAGATTCTAGCCATTCTGACGTGTGTGAGGGGATGTCTTAACTGTGGTTCTGATTTGCATTTCCTTGATGAGTAATAATGTTGAGCATCTTTTCATATGTCTGTTGGCCATCTGGGTATCTTCTTTGGAAAAATGTCTATTCAGGTCCTCTGCCCTTTTTTTAATTTGATCATTTTTTGGTGTCGTAGAACTTGTTTTATTTCAGATGCTATTTGGATATCTTATGAATTTTAATATTCTATTAACCCCTCATCGGATGTATCATTTGCAAGTATCTTCTCTCATTCAGTAGGTTGCTTTTTTATTTTGTTGGCCTTCTTCGTTGTGTAAAAGCTTTTTAGTTTGATGTAGCCTCAATTGTATATTTTTGCTTTTGTTTCCCTGGCCTGAGGAGACAGATCTAGAAAATGTTGCTACCACTGACGTCCAAGAGATTTGTGCACATCAGCGGTTGGTTTGCATTAATTACTGGGTAGTAGCTCATTGTATGGATGCCGCTGAGTACTTTTCACCAGTTGAAAGAGACTGGGTTGTTACTGGGTTTTGGTGATTATGAATACAGTGGCTATAAGCATTTATATATAAGCTTTTGTGTGATTAGAAGTTTTCATTTCTCTTGGGTACTTAGAAGTGGGATTGCTGGGTGATATGCTTAGTGTATTTTATTTCACCAAGAAATTGCCCAGCTCTTTACAAAAATGGCTGGAGCATGTTGCGTCTCGGCCAACAGTGTCAGGGAGTTCGGGTTCCTCTAGCTTTTGGCACTGTCCATCTCCCCCCTACCCCCTCCAATCTAATAGGTGTACACTATTCTCTCCTTGTGGTTCTAATTTAGATTTCTTTAATGGCTAGCGACGTTGAGCCCTTTTCATGAACTTGTTGGCCTCTTGTGTATCCTCTTTGGTGAGGTGGCTGTTCAAGTCTTTTGCCCATTTTTACTTGGGTTGTTTTCTTGTTGAGTTTTAAGAGTTCTTTATATAATTGGGATATAGAACTGTAAGGGCTCAAAGGATTTGAGGGCTCATCAAGGAAAAAGAACAAGAGGTAGTAACACACACAAACTTTACTAAGCCGTGCATGGAGGGAAAGTTCCTCATCCCGGGAGACTGTCTGGAAGCTTGTGGTACAGGGGCCACCATCCAGGAGGAGAGGATGACAAGGGTACTCAGGGAGAGAGGAGGGGGAGATGGGAACAGGGGACTTATGTGTCTAGGTGTGCATGTGGGGTGGGAGCCTCTGGGTCAAATAGTCCCCCATGACTGCAGCAGCCCGGGGCTTACAGTCCTAGGGCTCTGGCTTAGCAGTGGGTAAGGTTTCAGTGGGCCGTATGAAAAGCAGACAGGCTCTAACTAGCTAAACCTCTGCTTGTTTGGGCCATTTCCAAAATAAAATTTGAATTTGGTGCCAGTCGGCTTTTTTTTTTTTTTTTAAGATTGTATTTATTTATTTGAGAGAGACAGAGTGAGGCAGCATGAGAAGGGAGGTCAGAGGGAGAAGCAGACTCCCCATGGAGCTGGGAGCCCAATGTGGGACTCGATCTCGGAGTCCTGGAATCGAGTCCCACATCGGGCTCTCTGCTCAGCAGGGAGCCTGCTTCCCTTCCTCTCACTCTGCCTGCCTCTCTGCCTACTTGTGATCTCTGTCTGTCAAATAAATAAATAAAATCTTAAAAAAAAACCAACCTTTATTTTCCTAGCCAGTCTGCCCCTTTAGTAGTAGAGAACCAGGAGAACTGATCTGATCTCTCTGTTGAGTCCTAAGACCAGTATGTGGTGTGTGTCCCTTACTGCAAAACTTGCCGAAAGTAATTCAGCCCCAGGCAGGAGGAGGTGCTAAAAAGCACTAGAGCCACTGACGGTGTGGTTGCACTGGTAAAGGTCAAAGGGAAGGACAGTGGCCACAGAGAAGGGATTAAAGTTGAAGGTCATCTGCAGGGCATCTCTTGGGCTCTTGGGAACCACCCATGCTACCCCCAATTCAGGGCAATTCTATTAAATAACAAAAAGGCAACCATATAAATTTTAAAGGTCCAAGGGGCTTTATTAATCCATTTGTAAATTGGGCAAGGTTTCCATCTAGTGAGTAAAGGAAAGCTCCAGAGGGCTCCAGAAAAGGAAGTTTTTAAAGTTAGAGAGTGGGGGAAAAGGAGATTAGCAGAAAAAGATTACCAAAGAATCCACTGTTTTAGGCAAGGTAGTGCTCCTCCAGGGAACAGCAGTAACTCTCCTGGTGCTGATCAGGAAAGTCCCATGTAGACTGGGTAAAGGTGACATTTCTGGGGGGGCTGAAATGGCAGCTAGGTTAAGGCCCCAAGTCCGTCAACCAAGACCTTATACTTAACCTAAGAAACACCATGTGGGGCCTGTGGTTTCCTTTTTCACAATTCCATCTCCTGGGGGTCAGGGGCAGGTCCATTGGCTCCAGTGGCTGCAGCAGAGCCAAGTACACGGGGGCTAGAGAGGATGCCTCGCGCTCTCTCCGGTAAAGTCTTTACTCAATAGAATGTGTTAGTCAAATCTGTAAACCACTTGGGTTCATCCATTCAAGCAATGATATCTGGAAGGGAAGTTCAAATAAGAGGAATAGCCCTGTTTAATTCCCTGTAGCTATAGTAAGCCCTCGCTCCGTAGCACCGGCCAGCCCAGGGCACCCAAAGAAGAGATGGGCGGTGCAGGGGAAGTCAGTACCCCTTCTGTAACTAAGTCATCTAGGCTAGGCCTGCACTCTCCTGGTACAGGTAGGGGAAGATTAACTCTTCCCAGCAGCTGCTTCCTGCCCATGGAGCTTCCTGTGGCTGAGACAAACAAAACCTGGCCTGAAACCGCCAGCTTAGGTCAAAAGTGGACTTAGGTCCGCCAGCTTAGGTCAAAAGGGGTGCCTGGGTGGCTCAGTTGGTTAATCAACTGCCTTCAGCTCAGGTCATGATCCGAGAGTCCCAGGATCGAGTCCTGCATCGGGCCCCCAGCTCCATGGGGAGTCTGCTTCTCCCTCTGACCTCCCCTCTCATGCTCTCTGAAATATTTAAAAATTTTTTAAAAATTAAAAAAAAAAAAAAGTAGACTGCCAGCGCCCTGTGGGGATGCTTACAAAAAGGAGGGGCTAAAATGCCATTAGGTCTATTATTTCTGTGGGTTCTTGAATTTTTTTCACCACAATAGTGGTTCCTTTATTAAACCCTGGTCAAATTACCTTAATGTATATGACCTTTGTCTAGTCTTGGGACCTTGACTGATGTCAGCTCCACCTCCAAGGGGAGTGTGGTTACAGTTAAGAATTCCCTGGAGGAAGTAGTTTCTTTGTTTTTATTCCAATACCTGAAGCTGAGAGAGGCAGCTCTCCCCTTCTCCAATGGGTAGACTTCCCTTCAGTTTACCTACAAGGAAAGGACCGTTACTTTTCTGAGGGTCCCGCACCTTACAGATCTGTGACCTGACCTCGACATTGGCAGGGGTCCTGTGCTCCATTGCGGAGTCCTTTAAAATTCTGTGAATAAGGCATGCAGCGTTTCTGGACTTTTCTGGAGTTGCCCTTTTTCATTCCCCAGCTTAGAAGGTTTCTTTTCAATTCAACCCCCTTCGCCACAGATTTTAAGGTTTTCTTTTGCCTTTGCAGTTTTGAGCAATGTTTGGTTCTGGGTGTAGAAAGTTTTCTCTGCTTATCTTGGCCACCTTTTTCCCAAAAATGAGAGCCCAACAGCAATTCAGTGTTAGCTCTAAGTTGTTCAGAAATCACAGGCGCTGTGGGATCCTGTTCACTCCTGTTTCCTAGGACAGATTGCGTTCTTCGTGCTCATGTGTGCGTAACCCACAGATCCTTGCCTCTGTCTCATCTTCCACCTCCATGTCCTCCGCCACATATTCCCCTTATGGCAGAGATTCTAATCAAGAAAACAGCCTCATGGGCTTTCCTTTCCTTAGTCGCGATGGCTACATTTTTTTGGTGGAGGTAAAACTGGTACAGGACAGGGTCCTCATTGCAGGTGTAGGCTAGGGCTACTTTTATTTTTTTTTATTTTTAAGATTTTATTTATTTATTAGTTAGAGAGAGAGAGAGAGCACAGGCAGACCGAGAGGCAGGCAGAGGCAGAAGCAGGCTCCCTGCCGAGCAAGGAGCCCGATGTGGGACTCATCCCAGGACGCTGGGATCATGATCTGAGCCGAAGGCAGCTGCTTAACCAACTGAGCCACCCAGGTGTCCCTAGGCTAGGGCTACTTCTTAAATCACTTTTCTAAATGACAAGGAAGAGGATCTTTTAAAAAAAAACAAAAACACAGATCTATAAAATGTAAGTCTTTTTTTCTCCTGTGGTAAAAAACAATATTTGGGTTAGACCCTGAACCTCTCTGTGTGACCCGACACTTTGACTTCCCGGCCTGGGTTAGTACAGACTCTCCTCGCAGACTTTGATTCACATCTAAACCAGACACATGACTGTCCCAGAACTGCCAGGTGCTGGGTACAGCACATCTCCCGCCAGCTTCTCCATCCAACTTTGTCCATCTCCAGAGACCCTCCATTGACTTCCTTTCCTTTATCCTCCTGGTCACAGTTTGAAGTTTATTTTGAGGAAGAGGGAATGGTGGGCATTTTAATAGCCCAGAAACCCACACTGCTCCTTGGAGAAATCTCCTACTGAGATTTCATTCTTAAGAGAGTACTATGTCCCCCCTCACATCCTCTTTCTTCCAGTCCTCCTCTCCTCTCAGAGCCAGGACAGCAGACTTGTGGGTCTTAGGCTTGATGTATTAGAACTCTCTCCCCAAACTCTGAATCCAGAACCAGTGACAAAATCTAGGGGGCAGTTCTTTTTCATGTCCATTACAGTGGCTCTAATGATATGTGAAATTGAAACTTCCTTGTGATTTAGCCTTTGTTGCAGGTCCTATTTCCTAGTCCTCTTGGGCATTTGTTATTACCATCTATATTCTGAGTCGCTTCTAGCTGCCGTTGAGTATTGATGTCTGTGTTTTTCTAATACATTAATGTTTTGCTTACGGTTTAGAGAATATGGACTAATACAGATGACTTTCACTTTTACTATTTTATTTTTTAAAGTAGACTCCATGCCCAGCACGGGGCTTGAACTCACAACCCTGAGATCAAGAGTTGCGTGCTCTACCGACTGAGCCAGGCACCCCAGATGCCTTCACTTTTAAACCTGCCTCAACCTGAAGTCGCACTTCCCGGCCCCCCTCATATAAGCTCCTTTTGAATTGATTCATGACCAGTTATATTTTACTCCCCTAGTATTCCATACTCTCCCTGCTGGCAAGGACAGAGGATAGGTTGCTCTGCCTTCTGTCTGTATAATGCCTCTATTCAGTGTCTGGTTTACTATAGGTAGTTAAATCATTGCTTCTTTCTTAAGATCACTAAACAGTCATTCTCGGTTTACAAACAGAATTCTCTTTACTACATTGAGAGAGATGATACAAGGTTAATTCCATTAGTTTCCACATTACATATGCAAAGAATACATCACCAGAATGCTGGATTCACGAAGTCTCGACACCACACATACGATGCTCATGTTATCGCATATTGCTTTGGAGACATAGCTGCCAACAGGAAAAGACAAGATCATCAGTGGACAAGTGGGAAAGTAGTTATATCCATTGTTGGTACTACTAAATGTGATCGTGACACAGATATGGATATTCTTCCCAAATCAATTGGTCCTTTGATTGCTGAAGTTATTCTTAGATTTGGTTTTGGCTGCACACATCTGACACAATTATGGTGATTATTAATTGCAAGAGTGGTGATCCCAATCTGCTTGAGATAACACTGCCAGAATTCTCAAGATAATCTAGCAAATCAGAGATATTTAGTAATGATGAGAAAATATTTTTAAAGGTTTTTTTTTTTTTAATTCATTGGAGAGTGATAGTAAGAGTACGAGCAGGGGGAGGGGAGAGGGAGAGGGAGAAACAAACGGACTCCCCGCTGAGCAGGGAGCCTGATGCAGGGCTCGATTCCAGGACCCCTAGATCATGACCTGAGTGCACGTAGATGCTTAACTGACAGAGACATGCAGGCACCCTGAGAGAGAATATTTTAAAATAGAATTCTGTTCCCTTTGCCCACACCTGCCCTCTTCCAGGTGAATACTAAAAGAGGCCATGCCTCCCTCCCCAGGCGGGTGATATAGACATTGTGGGGCACGGCCCTGTCAACCATTCTCGTCCTGTACTAATGAGGTGATACCCTGACCCCTCTTCTCCAGGAGTTGAGAAACTCGGGGGGTAGAGTTCTATTGACCATCCCTGCCTCACGCTAACCCAAGTAAGGCTAGTGCCTTTACCCCTCCCCTGCAAAGACTGAGGTAGAGCCCTGTTGCCCATCTCCTCCCCTGCACTAAGGTGAGTAGAGGTGGCCCACCTTCCTCTTGCCTTTAAGCACCACAGGGACAAGTAATAGCTAAAAACTCCTCAGATTTGGTAAACCTACAGAGTAAAAAAAGTCGATCCAACCCAAGCAGGTTAGATTCAAGGAAATCTACAACACATTAAATTTCTGAAAACTAAAGACTGAAAATAACTTGAGATTTCCTCCTTGGATGGCCCAGCAAGGACATCTCAAATGAAAGCCCTTACTCCCCTCACTCTTCTTACCCTCCTTCCTGTAACCTCAGCCATCCAGTCAAGCACTAGATGCCAGTTCAAGAGTGACTACTAAAGGTAGTGCTGCCACAGATGATACACCGACCACCACCACACCAACTCCACCTACTCCTCCCGTTTCTGTATCAAGTACAGTTAGAGCCTCCACTGTCACGTCTACAGAAAGCAAACCAAGCACAGTTGCAAAAACATCACCTAGAGCTACCACAAACATCACCTCCCCTGTAAGGGGTAACTGGAGCACAACGGCTCCTTTTCCAACAACACAAAAGACAAAATCTACTTGAAATCAGGCCGAGAAAAATGACACTTATCTATAGAAGAACAACACTTCAAAAGACAGCTCTCTCATTGGGTACGGTACCATAGAAGCCAGAAGGAAAGAACACATTTCCCAAATGCTGAAATAAGTTAATTACACCTGTGGAAAGACCGATCTGTGCACAATATGCATAAAAATCACAAGCCAATTAGATGTCTATAAGAAACTCATTTCAGCTATAATGATATAAGTAGACTGGAAGTAAATAAATGGAAAACAATGTCACATACAGACATTAATCAAGAGAGCAGGAGTAGCTAAGTTAATAATAAGGTAGACCTCAGGGGTGCCTGGGTGGCTCAGTGGGTTAAAGCCTCTGCCTTCGGTTCAGGTCATGATCCCAGGGTCCTGGGATCGAGTCCTGCATCGGGCTCTCTGCTCAGCAGGGAGCCTGCTTCCTCCTCTCTCTGCTTGCTTCTCTGCCTGCTTGTGACCTCCGTCTGTCAAATAAATAAAATCTTTAAAAAAAAAATAAAGTAGACCTCAGAGCAAAGAAAATTGCCAAGGACAAGGAGAGACATTACACAAACATAAGAGGGCCAACTAACCAAGATGACATAATAATACTAAATGTATATGTACCAAATAACAGAGCTGCAAAATACATGAAATAGAAACTGATAGAGTTTTAAGGCAAAAGAGATCCATATTTATAATCAGAAAATTTAACCATCTTCTCTTATAACTGATAGAACCACTAGATCAATAATCAGGAGGGGTATGGAGGAACTGAAACAGATAAGACGATGCCATTGGCAATTACAGAACATTCCACCCAACAAGAGCAGGGTACACATCCTTTTCAGGCACAAATAAAATATTCACCAACATACACCATTCCCTGGTCATAAAGCAAATTTCGACAGAAGAAAAAACAATTGTGGAGTATGCTCTCTATAAGTGATTTAAACTAGAAATCAAAAAGATAGCAATAGGGGCGCCTGGGTGGCTCAGTGGGTTAAGGCCTCTGCCTTCGGCTCGGGTCATGATCCCGGGGTCCTGGGATCAAGCCCCACATTGGGCTCTCTGCTTGGCGGGGAACCTGCTTCCTCCTCTCTTTGCCTGCTTCTCTGTGATCTGTCTGTCAAATAATAAAATCTTAAAAAAAAAAAAAAAGATAGCAATAAAATATACAAACACTTGAAAAATGTATTTTTGAATAATCCATGGGTCCTTACTCTTGAAACTGATATTACATTATATGTAATATTATCACAAATATTACATATCATATAATAAAAAAAAGAAATTACCAGTATCAGGAGTGAAGGAGTTGAAATCTACAGATATATAAAAAACTAAAAGGAACAAGTTAGATGAAATGACTAATTACTAGAAAACCACAAACTACAGAATGGTACTATCATCTTAATGATACTATAACCATTAAAGAATTCACATTTGGGGCACCTGGATGGCTCAGTCAGTTGAGCATCTCACTTCCACTTGGGTCTTGATCCCAGGGTCCTGGGATCCAGTCCCGAGGTGGGCTCCCTGCTTGGTGGGAAGTCTGCTTCTCCTTCTGCCCCAATCCCCTGCTTGCTTGTGTACATGTGCTCTCTCTCTCTCTCTCTCTCTCTCTCTCTCTCTCTCACACACACATGCTCTCATGTATGCTCTCAAATAAATATCTTTTAAAAAATTCTTTAAAAAAAACAAAGAATTAATGGTTATGGGGCACCTGGGTGGCTCAATCAGTCAAGTGTCTGCCTTTGGCTCAGGTCACGATCCCGGGGTCCTGGGATCTAGTCCTGCATCAGGCTCCCTGCTCCAAGGGGAGTCCACTTCCCCCTCTCCCTCTCCCCCGCACTCCCTCCTCTCATGCACGGGCTCTCTAATCAAAATCTTAAGAAAAATCAATCACTGTAATTTGTCTTGTTAACAATCTAAAAAGGAAAAATCATATGCTCAGGAATTGGTGCAGGAAAACCATTGGCAAAATTAAACATCTATTGATAATAAAAACCCTCAGCACACCAGAACTAGAATGGAACTTTCTCAACCTAATAAACGGTAACCAGAAGAACATACAGTGAATTTCATAATTGTGAAAGACGCAATACTTTCTATCAAAGTCAAGAAATCTGCTCTCCACTCCAATGTTGTTACTGGAGGTTTTCGTTTTTTGTTTTTTTGTTTGTTTTGTTTTTAAGTAAACTCTACACTCAATGTAGGGCTTGAACTCATGATCCCAGGATTAAGAGCTGCATGCTCTGTCAACTAAGCCAACCAGGCACCCCTTGTTATTGAAAGTTCTATCCAATGCAATAAGTCAAGAACAAGGACTAAAAGACATACAGATTGGAAAACAAGGGGATAAAATCTGTCTATTGACAGATGACATGATTGTATACATGGAAAATCACAAAATATCTACAGATTAATAAGAGCTATTTGAATAATAGTTTAACAAGGTTGTAGGATATAAAATTAGCATTGCAAAAGCCAATCATTTCTACATACTATTAGTGAAAAATTTTAAACTGAAGATATTACTGTTACAGTAGCACTCAGACCACTAAATACTTAGATATATTCTTATAAAATATTTGCAAAAAAGCTGTATCCTGGGATGCCTGGGTGGCTCAGTTGGTTGAGCGGCTGCCTTCGGCTCAGGTCATGATCCCAGAGTCCTGGGATCGAGTCCCACATTGGGCTCCTTGCTTGGCAGGGAGCCTGCTTCTCCCTCTGCCTCTGCCTGCCACTCTGTCTGCCTGTGCTCTCTCTCTCTCTCTCTCTAACAAATAAATAAATAAAATCTTTTTTAAAAAAAGCTGTATCCTGAAAACTACAAAACACTTGATAAAATAAGGAAGACCTAAATAAATTGAAGAAACATAAGGTTCATGGATAGGAAGACTCAATTGTAAAGATGCCATTCCCCCCCCCCCCGCCTAAAATTTATAGATCCAATAGAATACCAGTATGAACTCCAGCAGAATTTTTGTCTGTCTGAGTAAAATTCTAATTTTTTAATTTATTTAATCTCTACACCCAATGTGGGGCTCAAGCTCATGACCCTGATATTAAGAGTTGCATGCTCTTCCGACTGAGCCAGCCAGGAGCCCCTAATTCTATTTTTTAAATTGCCTTAACTAATCTCTATAACCAATGTGGGACTCAACCTCGCTACCCCAAGATCAAGGGACACATGCTCCAAAGACTGAGCCAGCCATGGGCCCCCCCACCAGCAGAATTTTTGTAGACATTCTAAAATATACATAGGGGGAAAACACACACACACACACACACACACACACACACACACA
>RCUC01138167.1:0-32760 GCA_003697995.1 Taxidea taxus jeffersonii | reverse complement strand
TTTTTTTTTTTTTTTTAAAGATTTTATTTATTTATTTGTCAGAGAGAGCAGGAGCGAGCACAGGCAGACAGAGTGGCAGGCAGAGGGAGAAGCAGGCTCACTGCTGAGCAAGGAGCCCGATGTTGGATTCTATCCCAGGATGCTGGGATCATGACCTGAGCTGAAGGCAGCCGCTTAACCAACTGAGCCACCCAGGCGTCCCTGTACTTCACTTCTTAAAATAGTGTTCCTCACTTGGCACTCTAAACATTTGAATACTTCTCTAATCCTTGTATTTAGATTTGGAGCATTAAATGCAAGTAATCTCTTAGAGCTTCATACCTATATTCTTTTATAAGTCCATACTAAATAGAGATGTTTTAATAAATATGTGTTACATTAATTTTCTTGCATTTGTCATTATTTTCCTCTAGAAATGATCAACAGCACCAAGTGGCTGATCTTGACTCTGAGGAAAATGTTATTCCAGATTCACCAATAACAGCTTTTTCGTTTTCTGGCGTTAATCGGCTCCGAAGAAAGGAGAACCTCCATGTCCGATACATAGAACAAACACATGCTACACTAGAGCAGTCCGTGTGTGCAAACGGTAAGAGTTTTTGAATTTTATAGTGTATACAAGAGCGTTCTGCTATGGTTAGTTTTTCTGTTCTTCCACCTAGGGGAAGGAAGATAGCCGCTGTTACAGAACTTGCATTGCTTCTCTGAATATGTAAACCCCCAGCATTTTATAAATGTAGTATGTAGGTTTTTCTCTTTTTATTTAAAAAATATTCCTATGTCTATATCTGAGTGGGATTAGAAGGAAAAAGGGAAAGGAACTTAATGTTAATTTTCACCTACTGTGTGCCAGGTATATGCTGAGTGATTCAAGTGAGTTATTACTATATTTTAATTCTTCTGACAAGCTTGGAATGTAGCTGTCAGTATCTTCATTTTGTAATGAAGAAAGGATTGCTCTTTAGAGGAGTTAGATAACTGACGGGTCACTTGTCAAGTAAGTAGATGAGTCAATTCAAATACAGATCACCCTGGAGCTAAACTTTGGTACTTTTGGTGTCTTACCCATAGCTCCTCCTACCAGTAGCTGTAACTGGCTATTTTTGTTATAATATGTAGCAGTTGATGGTAACCAAGAAATGGCTTTATAAAGTATCTACTTTGTGGCTTAATCAGTGGCATATTTCTAAGTCCAGGCCCATTCACCACCTCTGCTAAATACTTTGGAACTGCCTTTGCATATAGCCCTGAAATTTATCATGTGATGTGATATAATGATTACTTCTTTTAATGTTGATATAGTAAAGACTTTCATTTTACCTAAATTGTAACAAAGAAAGCATTTGGAGGGAAGGAGTGTCCTTATTTCTAGAGATAATTTCATAATACAAATAAACTAAGAGTAGCTATGCCTTTAAAATAATAAGTAGATCTTATTCTTTGATATTAGAAAAGTGGCACCATTTCTTTTTTCCATTTTATATGAGCTTGCATCACCATCTAGTGGAAAACGAAAGAACTGTTACAAATCTTAGATTTAATTAGGAACTAAAGTAAAATGTAAGGTCTTGACTCTAAAGTGAACATTCTTTGGCCTTTTAGTCTGCTGACCGAATCACTACAGATAAGCCTCTACATATTAGATCATGTTTAAATCCATCTGTAAGAATACCTAAAAAAACAAATCACAGCAGTTTTCTTTATTAGGAAAGTCTTTTTTTATGTCTTGTATAAATGCTTTGGGTTTATTTCTTCATCATATGAGAATAACCTAAAATTATTTCAAAAAGTTAATTTGTTTTAATCTTGCTCTGATCCCTTTTTACTTGTAATATAAAATTTTAGTTATGGAATATAAGATCGTTTTTGAGCTATGCAAATTATTTTAAAACTTGTTTAAGGACTACTTGGTCTTCTTCCCTTATTATTACCCTTCCTTATTTTAAAGTTTATAGTTTGTTATATTATTTTCTAGTTATAGTTAATAAAAGTCTGTTTCCCTTTACTTTGTCCTTCTTTTGGTTTTTGTTAAATCCTTAAACATTGGAATGGTTTCTAATAAAGCATGTTCTGGGATTCCATTCCAAAAAATAAAAACTCTAAAAACAAAGATTGTTGAGATATATGATGCAGTATTCATTTTAATTTTTTATTTTTTTTATAAACATATAATATAACCCCATCACCCTCTCCCAACACCCCTTCCCCCTGCCCTCCACAGTATTCATTTTAAATGAGCCTACTGATCTGCAACAAATACACAAGGAAGAGCTGTATTAAAATATTAGAACTCTAGGATGGTTGGGTCAGAAGAAGCTTATCCATTCTAGTCCTTTTCTCCCATAGTCCTAACTTCTTTGTTTCTTAGTGAAACTAAAAGAATGAACTCTTTATAGGAATATGAAAATTTTTTCAGTAAAATAACACTTCTAATGCGCTTAAGGACAGGTTTGTTTTGGCTTAAATATATTTTGGTATTTTGTATCATAATTGTTTATTTATATGTAACCTTTTTTCTCCCCTTAGAACTGAGAAAAGTTCCAAAGTCTTCAGCTCATCCACAACATAAACCTAATGAAAATGAAATTCTAGTGGCTGACACTTGTGATCAGAGTCAGTCCCCGGTGGCTAGTAAGCAACATACCGAGATTTACTTTATAAATTGAAAGTTTGTGATTACTGATGGGCAAGAGTGGCCAGCAGTCTGAATTAGACAGTATTTTCCATATGATTTTGCTTGTATTATTGGTTGAATAGTAGTCTTTTTCATTTTGGAAAGTCATGTTTTCCTATTATTAATTCATAGTAATATACCCATCCACATTAATACAAATAGCTACTAATGAAATTAATTTATTTAATTTAATTAAATATAAATTAAAACAGGCTTTTCTGTGCTTTATTCATTCATCCAACAAATACTTGAGTACCTACTGTATACCAGACACCGAACAAAGCCCTAAACCTCATAGAGTGTACAATCTAGTTGAGGGAGAAAGAAAATGAATACATATTAGGTAGAAGCATGTGTTCTAAAAAATAAAACTGGGTAAGAAGATATTTTAGAGGACTCCTGGGTGGCTCATTCATTAAGGGTCTGCTTTAGGCTCAGGTCATGACCCCAGGGTCCTGCAATCGATTCCTGCATTGGGCTCCCTGCTCAGTAGGGAGTCTGTTTCTCCCTCAACCTTTACCCCCCAGCTCGTGATCTCTCTCTCACTCTCTCTCTTTTGCAAATAAATAAATAAAATATTTTTTAAAAATATTAGGAAGCCTCACTTTAGAAAGTGATACTTGAGGAGAGACGTAAGGAAGCAAGGGAGTCATGTGGATTTGGGGGAAGGGACACCCCAGGTAGAGAAGTCAGAGCACAAAGGCCTTGGGACCAGGGTGTTGTTTGGTTCTTTATGAGGAACATTAAGGAAGCCTCTGTGTCTTCGGCCAAGTGAGTGAGGGGGAGATTGGTCTGGGCATCTCTGTTCTTTGGAGCTGCTGTTTACTAAGAGGAAAGAGACTAGGAGCATCAGGTTTACAAAGTGGGGTGGAGATGGGGTGGTTAGAAATCAGAAGTTTGAAGGAAAAAAAAAAAAGAAATCAGAAGTTTGTTTTTTGAGAATATTCTGAGATGCTCGATAGAGATTCAAGTAAGATTTGGGATGAGTAACTGGATGTGAGTTTAGAAAGGTCTAAGATAGAGATAGGAATGGAAATTGTTAGCGTGTAGGTGGTATTAAAGTCAGAAAACTAGATGAGATTACCAAGCAAGTGAAAAGTGAATGTAGATAGAGAAGAGAAGAGGTTCAAGCACTTAGCTCTGGGGTGCTTCATTATATAAAGTAGTGATTCTTAGCTGTTTTTCTTACCGCCACCCTAGCCTTTTTAGACACTTTTTCCCCTAACCACTTTTCCACGGAATTTCAATACTACTGATCTACGGTACGAGTGTATGTATGTAAGTGCTTTATGCATAAAAAGATTCCTTTGCTGTTAGAACCATTTTTCACCTCCTTAAAGGCAATATTACAGCTGTCTAGATGGTGATTTAGAGGTTGTGAAAATGAGGAGGAACCAACAAAGTAAGTAGCCAGAGAAGGAGCTGCCAGTGAGATAGAACTGAGGTAGGGGCTCCTGAGTGGCTCAGTTGGTTAAGCATCCAACTCTTGATTTCCGCTGAGGTCATGATCTTGTGGTCTTGAGATCAAGCCCCACATCAGGCTCTGCTCAGCAAGGAGTCTCCTTCTCTCCCTCTCCCTCTGCTCTCTCTCTCTCTCTCTCTCTCTCAAATAAATAAATATATATTCTTTTAGAAAAGAACTGAGATAGAGTAGTGTCCTTTAAGCCATGTGGAGAAAGAGGTGGCCAGCTGTGGCAGACAGTGCTAATATGTCAGGGAAGATGAAGACTGAAAATTGACCATTGGATGTGGTCTCATGTAGATTGTGGAGTATTAAAACTCATAACACGAATTGTTAAAATGTAATGGTATTCAGCTAGACGATTGCATGTCAAAAGAAGCTAACAGAGTAAGCAGAGAGAACAGTTGCAAACGTCCTTCAAGGTGTTTGTGGTAAAAGGGAAAGGAGAATGGGACAGTAGTTAGAAAGTGGGTCAAGTGATGATGTTAAAAGATGGGATATTACAGCATATGCAGCATATTTTTTAAATTTATTTATTTATTTGAGAGAGAGAGAGAGCAAGCTGGGTGGGGGGTGGGAGAAGGAGCAGAGGGAGAGGGACAAGCAGACTTCACTCAACAAGGGGCCAGACACCCGGCTCGATCCGAGGACTTTAAGAATACAACCTGAGCCAAAAAAGAAGAGGTGGATGGTCAACCAACTGAGCCACCCAGGCACCCCTATGCAGCATATTTTTATGTTGATGGAATGGTCAAGTACAGAGAGAGAGAGATGAATAATTCTAAGGAAAGAGGGAATAGTTGCTACATCTGTGAAAAGGTGAGAGGAGATGAGATCCAGAGCTCAGTTGAAAGGGTTGGTCAAGGTTAATCGCATTCACTTACTGTGAGTATAAAACTTATTCTCTAAAAGCTAACAAGTCATTTCATATTACTGTGTATGTGTGTATGTGTATACATGTGTATAGACAGACTGTCTGGCAAAGGGTGCTGGGGACATAACACTGAGTGTGGCAGATCCTTACTTGTCTACACTCTGGAGCCTACTCTCGTCTGCTGCTGCCAGGACTTTGCTCCCTCAGTTGTCCTCTTTTCTTATATCTCCAGCTTCTCTTCAGGTTTTTTCTTTTCAATATACGCATATGTTATCTTCCATCTTTTAAAAATAACCCCTCTTTTAATTGTCTCTGTCCTTAGCTACAGCTTCTCTTCAAAGCTGAAAATGATCTGTGTTCAGTAGCTCTTCTGTATTATCTCCCATTCATTCCGGTTGAATCCAGTAGGGGAGGGATCCCATTCTTCACCTCTCCACACCCCTGAGAGAAAGAGAGAGAAAGGGAGAGAGATCCCTCACTGGCCTCTCTGGGCTTATGTCCTGCTGTAGTTATATCTTCTGTATTTTGATTTCCAGCAATTAAAACACCTGTAGTTCTCTAAACATGCAGTTTTATTTCATGTTTCTGAACCTTTTCACATTAACTTACAGTCTTTCCCTCTGTCCCTGGGCCCAGGTGACCTCTCCAGATCCTCTTGCTAAGGTGATCAAGGGGTCACCTTAGGCATCACTTCTTAATAGCTCTCCCTGATAACCCAAGGCAGATTTAGGAGTCCTTCCTCTATGTTTAAGTCACTTGTTTTGTACCTTTAATTTTTATCACATTTTTTTAAAGGTTTATTTATTTATTTGACAGACAGAGATCACAAGCAGGCAGAAAAGCAGGCAGAGAGAGAGGAGGAAGCAGGCTCCCCACTGAGCAGAGAGCCCCATGCAGGGCTCAATCCCAGGACCCTGAGATCATGACCTGAGCCGAAGGCAGAGGCTTTAACCCACTGAGCCACCCAGGCGCCCTAATTTTTATCACATTTTATTGCAATTCTTTTCACCTTTCTGTTTCACCTGTATCAGCCCTTAAACTCCTTGAGGACAAGAACCTTATTTCTTCTCATCTAGTGCCTAGCACAATGCCTATAACATAGTATGTGCCCCATCAATACCTGTTGATTTGTTGAAACTCTGTACACATAAAACTTTGTAAAATACTTGAACACAGATGATTTCTGTAAATATGTGTTAGCTTAAATCTTAAATTATGCAGCGCTGAAAATCTCTCCCACAAAGTATATTTTCATGAAAGATACTACAAAAACAGTTTTATATTCATGCTATATCTCAGACCACAAGAAATCCAGCACAATTATATATGAATTTGGGGGTTTTTTCCCAGTGGTAATAAGAAAAATAATCTGCCCATTGCATTCTATTCATTTAGGAAAAATAGAAAATCTTGGCTAAAAAAAACTTGGCAAATGTAAATGCTAGGTACCTGCAATTTCATTTATTATTACTATAATAGATATCTTGGACTTCTTTGCACAGAATTTTTAAATTGCCCAGTGCCATCTATAAAGTGGTTCTTTGAGCTTCTTTTTTTCCTTTTTTGTATTTTTCAGTATAGCTCAGTTCTACAATTGTGTAATTGCGGGTTTTTGTTTTTTTTCTTAGAAACACGTGGAACAAGCAATTGTCCTACTGATAAGTCATCTTTTAACTTAGCTACAGTTGTTGCTGAAACACTTGGATTTAGTGTTCAAGAAGAATCTGTAAGTAATTGTTCAGTTTGGTGATAATATGAATTAATTGGTGCCCTTTTAGGTCGGTTTTTAGAGAATTGAGCAAGAGAAAAGTTATCCATGGATCATGGGATAAAGGCTTAGAACAAAATTGATATGGTTAGAAAGGCCCATTTATATTATGTACCCCAGCGTCCAAAAAACCTGGAGTTTTTAGAATTCTTTATATCTAGGTTGGGGTTGAGTAAAAATTTAGGGAAAGTGGTGTTGGCTTGGAGGGTTTGGTCAACCCTTCCTTGCTTCCTCTATCCTCCTTACTCCTACCTTGTTTTATCTCAGTGAAAACTTAAACTTTAAGGTTGGTGTCAGAATTTATTGGAACTTTTCAATATCCTTTAAACTGGGGTTTGTTTTGGAAAACAGGTTGAATTCTTGGGACTGCTGTAGATGCTTTAGCTTTTTGTCTTTATATGTGCAATCCAATTCTTGGGGATTGGGTTAGAAATTGATCCCATGAATTTCTTTTCATTGTTTTAGTACTTCCTTGCATTAGGCACATTCACTTTTTTTTCTTAAGTGATCCCGAAAAACAGAGAACTTAATTCTTCAATTTTAAGTTTTATTTTGATGCTACTTTAAAATACTATTCCTTTGCTTTAGTCAATAAATGTATATTTGCTCTTATGAAATTGTCTTACTGTTTAACTTTTTAAAAAATTGATTTTTCATTACGTTTGGATCTTGTTTTTGCTCTTTCTAGTTTTAAACCACTCTTCCAGTGGTAGTGGGTAGTTTTTAACCTTTGAACTTTAAATGTGTCTTAATGGTTTCTAATTCCCTCCTACCCATAAATCTGACAAGTAAGTAGTTTAAACACCAAATACATTAAGGGAGCTGATCTCTAAAGACATGCTGCTCCAGGTGTGATCCATAGGCCAACAGCATCTGCATTACCTTAAAGTTTTGTTAGAGACAGAGAATCTCAGACCCCACGCCAGACCTACAGCAAGAGAACTTGTGTTTTCACAAGGTCCCCGGTTGACTTGAATGCATGTAAAAGTTTGAGAAGCACCGCTCTCTAAAGGATTCTTTTAAATTTGTTTACTGTCAACATAAATAATTATCTTTATTCCTTTTGCCTTGTCTTAATATGTTTTGGAATTGGAGTTGATGGAGTGTTACATACTAGTAATAGAATGTACTTCAAATAGTAAAATATTGATGGCTTTCTCTCTTTAAACTTAAAAGTACTTCCTATTTTTTTTATTGTGGTGAAATGCACATAACATAAAATTAACCATTTTAAAGTCTACAGTTCAGTGACATTTAATATATTCACAATATTCTGCACCTATCCCGTCTCTGGTTCCAAAGCATTCTCAGCACCCCAGAATAATACTTGTACCTGTTAAACATTCGATCCTTGTTCCTCACTACCCACAGCCTCTGGCAATCACCAATCTGCTTTTTGTCCTTAAGGGTGTGCCTATTCTGGATAATCCATATAAATGGAATCCTACATATGTGGCTTTTGAGTCTGGCTTCTTCCACTTAATCTATTTTGGGGGTTCATCCACATCACAGCATGTATCAACATTTCATTCCTCTTTAAGAATGAATAACCTTCCATTGTATTTATGTATTTATATTTTACTATTGAAGGAATCTCAGGGTCCCATGAGCCCTCTTGGTGATGAACTCTATCAATGTCTAGAAGATCACAAGAAACAACCTTTTGAGGAATCTATAAGAAACAATGAAGATAGTTTAAGGTAATTTGGGGTACTTTGGTTAAAAAAATTTACAGACTGTTGGTGAGATCTCATTACAGTGAGTTCTGTGTAATCAAACTCTTTCTGTCAGCATATAGTTTGTCATTCTGGTTGTATTTATTTATTATTTATTTTTAAGCAGGCTCCATGCCCAACAGGGGCTTAAACTCAGGACCCTGAGATCAGGAGTTGCATGCTTTACTGACTGAGCCAACAAGGAACCTCTATTAATTTTTATTTTAAAAAATACTTTCCCCATGAGGTACCAAGGTGACAAAATCAGCTAAGCGTCCTACTCTTGATTTCAGCTCATGTCATGATCTCAGTCAGGGTCATGGGATTGAGCCCCAAGTCGGCCTCCGTGCTCAGAGGGGAGTCTGCTGGAGATTCTCTCTCTCTTTCTCTCTCTCTCAAATAAATAAATAAATAATTTTAAAAAACATCTTTTCCCCACTTTATGATGAATTGAGGGCCTTTTGCATTACTATAGAGAGATGGATATTATTTTTTAGGTTCTTTCTGTACTTCTGTGAAGCATTATTTGAGAGTTTCCAGCCTTGTTCCTCTGCCTCTATAAAGACCCAGTCATCCCTTCTGTGTTTGTATTACCAAAAACTAAAATGCTCCTATAAGCTTCGATGAATTTTCAAGATTATGTTGTATCTCATTTACAAATTTCAGAACATCCACTAATAATACCTATATTTGTGTATTGTTTTGCTTTTTAAAAGTGCTTTTGGTTTTAGATGCATCTATCATATTTAATTTGTCACCAAAGTAATTCATTAAAGTAGGTTTTATTGCTCCTATTTTTTAGTCAACAGAAACGCAGCTCCACAGAGATTAAAGCCTGATTTAACACCACATGGCTGTTAATGCCTAGAGCCAGAGCTCTTACCCATTCCACATTCAGACTTAACCTTAATACTCCTTCTGCTATCATAGCTGTCTGCTCTGCTTCAGGCAGACTGGCTCCTAAGTTATGTTCAATTCTGCAGGAGAAGGAGTTTGTTTCTTAAAGTCACTTATGACAAGATTTCATATTAAAAAAAGAATTTGGGTCTCCAGTGGAATTTAATAAAATATAATTTTCTTGTATAATGAAGTTGTCTGAATTACTTAGGAAAAATATTTATGGATAGGAATATCAAGGTATTGAGATAGATTTACTGTATCATTTTCCTCTGTTTTTTGTCAGCCAAATGAAAAAAGCTGACAGCTCTACCCTATTTCAAATATTGGTTAATCATCTAATACTGTACTGAGTCTAAGACCCTTACTATTAATAATTCTATATTAATGTAAGTTTTCTCAGATGCTTGTCTTAAAATTCTTACCATATTTCTTTAGTAGGAAGAAAGTTTTACCACTCATTTTTTTTAGATTTTCAGATTCTAAGTCAAAGACTCTTCCTCAAGAAGAATTGACTACTCGGGTATCTTCTCCTGTATTTGGAGCTACTTCTAATATAAAACATAGTTTAGGTTTGAATACAAGTTTATCCCCTTCTCTCTTAGAGACTGGGAAAAAAAACCTTCTGAAAACAGCACCCATCAACAACACTTCTACTTCTAAATCAGAGAAAACTAGATCAAAATCTGAAGATAGTGTTCTTTTCACACATCATAATCTTGGGTCTGAAGGGAACAAGATCATTAGCCAGTCGTCTTCCAGTAAGCAGATGCTTATCAATAAAAATATAAGTGAATCCAAAAATGAACAGGATGGTTTTAATCACACTAAAGATGCTGTCACTGATAAAGACAAACTTGCGATACCCCTGAAATCATTGGGAGGCAGAACATCCAAAAGGAAGAAAATAGAGGAAGAAAGTGAAGATGAAGTAAGCAGTCCCCAAGCCTCTTTTGATAAAGAAAACGCCTTTCCCTTGTTACTGGATAGTCATTCTTCCATGAATGGAGACTATGTAATGGATAAACCTCTAGATCTGTCTGATCGATTTTCAGCTATTCAGCGTCAAGAGAAAAGCCAAGGAAGTGAGACCTCTAAAAACAGATTTAGGCAAGTGACTCTCTATGAGGCCTTGAAGCCCATTCCAAAGGGCTCTTCCTCAAGCCGCAAAGCCTTGAGCGGGAGCTGTGTGTTAACCAGAGATGCCCCAGAGGAACCCTGTTTACAGGAGTGCATCCTCCAGTCCTTGGGTAAATCATCTCCAGATAATAAAACACCATTACAAATCAAGGAAGAAAATCCCATCTTTAAAATCCCTCTACGTCCACGTGAAAGTTTGGAGACCGAGAATCTTTTCGATGATGTGAAGGTTTGTGTTAAATGTTCAAGTATTTTTATTAAAATGGTTGTTCATTATTTCATCTAGATACTAATAATTCTTTCTGTTTAAGGGAGCTGATTCTCATGAGCCAGTAAAAATAGCCAGGTCAGTCCGTGGAGCATGTGAACTTACATCCGTTCTTCAGTTAAATCCATGTAGAGTTGCTAAAACAAAGTCTGTACAAAACAGTCAAGGTATGTTTTCTATAAATAGTATTTCCAAAAAAGAAAATAGTATTTCTATTCTTTTTTAATGATCTTGAGTGTTATATAATATACGTTCTTTGGATATATTGAATTATTTTAGGAAAAACATTTCTTCCTGCATATTTCTGTGTTTACAGGATGAATATCCCTGGTTTCCTTTTACATGTGATTTTCCTGCTCTCATGCTTTTTGAAAAATGAACTGAGGTCTTTAATACCTACTCTTATAGATGATTTTGTGGACTTACCTATTTTATGTAATTTCTTATTTTCTTTACAAAAGCTTTGCAAATTTTAACCTATGTGGAATTTCAAAGTACATAAAGTAAAATTTTCATCATCTAAACCTTGCTCCTCACCCCACAGGTAGCCTGTCCTTTTTCTTTGCATTTACATGTATATGTGTAAACATATGTATGTATGTGTACACACACACACACACACACACACACATTTATGTGGATTTTTTAACTTCTTACTTGAAAACCTTTTTTACTCTTAATAGGTATGTTAATCTTTTCATAATTTTGCTGTGTTTAAAATGAGTCTTTTTGGGTTTTGGCCATGAAATATTTCTGTACTTCCTATGTAGTACTTTTACTTTTATTCTTCATTCAAAGTTTTTCCTTTATTTGGGGTTTATTTTCCTTTTTTCCTGAAGCACTTTCTTCAGTTGTTCTTCTAGCAATAGTTTCAGTCTCTGTATGAAAACACTTTTTTCACTCTCATTTCTGGTTTTTGTTTTTGTTTTTTTTTACATTTTTGATTTTGGGTTTTTTTTCTCATGGTTGCTCTAGGAATTCTAAACCCCACTTAACCTTTCACAATCTACTTTAAGTTAATATTGTGCTACTTTGTGTTTTGTAACTGTGCTTTATGTAGTTGTCATTCATGTCCACATACATTGAAAACTCCTCCAAACAGTGTTACAATTTTAACTTTTTTAAACTATTTTTGTTATAAAAATCACTCATTACAGTGTACAAGTCGGTTGTTTTATATACTCGCAGAGTTGTGCAAGCGTCACTGTAGTCTAAGTTTAGAACATTTTTATCACCTCAAAAAGAACAGTACCCATTAAGTTAATGTCTAAAATATGTGAAGAACTTACACAACTCAATACCAAAACCAAAAATAATTCAATTTAATAATGGTCGGAGGGCCTGAACAGACATTTTTTCAAAGAAGGCATACTATTGCCAAGACACATGAAAAGATGTTCCATATCACTAATCATCAGGGAAACACAAATTAAAACCACAATGAGATATCACTTTATACCTGTCAGAATGGCTGGAAGCAAAAACACAAGAAATAATAAATGTTAACAAAGATGTAGAGAAAAAGGAAGCCTCGTGCACCATTGGTTGGAATGCAAATTGGCATAGCTACTGTTAAAACAGTATAGAGGTTCCTCAAAAAATTAAAAATAAAATTACCATATGATCCAATAATTCCACTACTGGATATTTACCCAAAGGAAACGAAAATACTAATTCTAAAAGATATATGGACCCCTATGTTTATAGCAGCATTATTTACAATAGCCAAGACATGAAAGCAACCCAAGTGTCCATAGATAAATGAATGGATTTAAAAGAGATGTGGTTATGTATATACAGTGGAATATTACTCATACTCAGCCATAAAAAAGAAAGAAATCTTGCCATTTTGCAACAACATTGGTGGACCTAGAGGGTATAACACTAAGTGAGATAAGTTAGAGAAAGACAGATACCATATGATTTCACTTACATGTGGAATTTAAGAAACAAACAGAAGAGGCAAAACCAAAACAGACTCTTAAATATAGAGAACAAACTGATAATTGCCAAAGGGGAGGTGGAGGGGTGGGAATGAATGAAATAGATAAAGGGTTATGCTAAAGCGAAACCAGAGAAATTTCAATCAGAGAAAGACAGTTATCATATAATCTAACTGATATGAGGAATTTGAGAAACAAGACAGAGGATCATAGGAGAAGGGAGGGAAAAATGAAACAAGATGAAACCAGAGAGGGAGACAAACCATAAGGGACTCTTAATCTCGGGAAACAAACTGAGGGTTGCTGGAGGGGACGGGTGGGAGAGATGGGGTGGCTGGGTGATGGACATTGGGGAGGGTATGTGCCATGGTGAGCTCTGTGAATTGTGTAAGACTGATGATTCACAGACTTGTACCCATGAAACAAATAGTACATTATATGTTAATTAAATAAATAAATAAGGGGCGCCTGGGTGGCTCAGTGGGTTAAGCCTCTGCCTTCACCTCAGGTCATGATCTCAGGGTCCTGAGATCGAGCCCCGCATCCGGCTCTCTGCTCAGCGGGGAGCCTGCTTCCCCCTCTCTCTCTGCCTGCTGCTCTTCCTACTTGTGATTTCTCTCTCTGTGTCAAATAAATAAATAAAAATATAAGAGTACACTTTCTTGATTAGCATTGAGAAGTCTATAGAAATGTTGAATCATATTGTATATCTGAAACTAATATAACACTGTATGTTAATTATAGTTGAGTAAAAAAATTTTTTTCCAAGAACAATACCCATTAGCAGTCATTCTGCATTCCTCTCCCCACTTCTCCAATCCTAGGCAACCACTGATCTATCATCTGTCTCTATTGATTTTCCTATTCTGGTGTTTTCATATAAACGGAATCATACAATATTTGATCTTTTGTGACTTCTTTTACTTTCAGTTTTTTCACTATTGTAAATCATGCTTGCTATAAACATTGATGTACAATTTTATGTAGATGTATATTTTCATTTCTCTTGAGTTACAAATAGGAGTAAAATTGTTGGACCGTATGCTAACTCTCTAACCTTCTGAGGAACTTTGTGTTTTCCCATGTGTCGGTGTCATTTCACATTCTCCCCCACAGCACATGAGGTTCCCATTTCCCCACATTCTCACCAATACTTGCTATTTTCTGTCTTTTTGATTCTAGCCATCCTACTGGGTGTGAAGTGTAATCTCATTGTGGTTTTGAATTGCCTTTCCCTGATGGCTGATGCTGTTGAACATCTTATCATGTGCTTATTGGCCAGTTCCCTTCTTTGAAGGACTGTCTATTCAGATTCTTGCTCATTTTCAATTGGAGTATTTGTCTAATTATTGAGTTGTGAGAGTTTTTTATATGTCCTAGATATAACCCTGTTAGCAGCTATATGATTTGCAAATCTTTTTTCCTATTCTGTGGAGCCCATAATGTTTTAAAGTAATAAGAATGTTTAAAATCCATTTTTAATTGTATTTTTTCCTCCTTGTTGAAGATGTATCCTTTGAAAATATCCATTGGAGCATTGATCCAGGAGCAGACCTTTCTCAATATAAAATGGATATTACTGTAATAGATACAAAGGTAAGTTAGAAAGTAAAACCAAGCTTCACATGGTTTTTCTACTAAATTGTTAGTCACCCTCCTCCCCTAACTCACTCTGTGACCTTAAGATAATTAAATACCTCTTAAAACCTGATTTATTTATTCAGAAAAAAAAGAAAAATGCTTATTCTTCTAACTTCATGATATTTTTGAAAGGGTAATAATACCTTCTGACTTTAAAGACCTTTGCTGGGACACCTGGGGGGCTCAGTCAGTTAAGCATCTGACTCTTGATTTCAGCTCAGGTCATGATGTCAGGGTCATGAGATCAAGCCCCATGTTGGGCTCTGCACTGGGCATGGAGCCTACTTAAGATTCTCTCTCTCCCTTCCCCCTACCCCTCCTCTCTCTTTCCCTCTCTAAAAAAATTTAAAATTTTTAAAAAAAGGACTTTGCTGGAAAATATTATTATAGTTTTAAAATAATAAAAAATTCTAGTTATATATTTTAGTAATTTATGTTTATAGATAGATATTTCTTAAAGATTTTATTTATTTATTTGAGAGAGAAAGGGCAAGCACAACCAGGGTGCTGGGCAGAGGGACAAGCAGACTTCTTGCTGAGCAAGGACCCCGACATAGGGCTCGATCCCAGGACTCTGATATCATAACCTGAGCTGAAGGCACACTTAATTGAATAAGCCACACAGGTGCCCCTTAAGAATTTTAAATTTTAGCAAAGTAATTCATTATATGATTTGATTAACTTAATGTTACCATCAAGAAAAAAATTTATTTTCCTAGTTGGCTGTTTTTTGAATACTGTATATTTTTTTAAAAATTAAAATTCCAGGGCATCTGGGTGGCTCAGTCAGTTAAATATCCAACTCTAGATTCTGGCTCTGGTCATGATCTCAGGGTCGTGAGATCGAGGCCCATGTTCAGTGTGGAGCCTGCTTAAGATTCTCTGTCTCCCTCTCCCCCTCCCTACCTCTTAAAAAATATTAATTAAAATTCCTAGTGGAAATAACTCTTTTGGATTATATTTGGGTTCTATATAGTTGGAGAAGTTCTCTTTCAGTTGGGAGGATATTAATGAAGTATTTAACTTGCTACAGTATGAAATTTGTTCTTTGTGTGTACACGGACATTCATTACCATGAGACCAACTAGAGAAGAAAGGGAGGAGAAACCCAGAAAATTCAGTGGTGCACAACTCTCCCTTCCTTGGCAACAGTCCTTCTTTTCATGGGCTTGAGAGAGGATGCTTGTATATTGAAGCTAAAATGTTTTACAGACATAAAACCTTAATTTCTATATATTCCTAAGGTAAAAATAAATATAACTTAATGCTACTGAAGTGTACACTTAAAAAATGGTAAAAATGATAAATGTCATGCTATGTATATTATACCAGAATTTTAAAAAAGTAATATATAAGGCCATGCGGGATAATTGTTAAAATTCTTGAATTTTTAAATATTTAGGATGGCAGTCAGTCAAGATTAGCAGGAGGAGAAACTGTGGACATGGACTGCACATTGGTTAGTGAAACTGTGCTTTTAAAAATGAAGAATCAGGAGCAGAAGGGAGAGAAAAGTCCAAGTAAGATTTGCTTTTTTTTTAATTTAATAAAAATGTGGAGGAACTTTTATAGTCGTACCATTGCACTGATGACCACAAGTGACCACTTCACCATAAACCACTTTTTATTCGTCTTCTGAGAAATAGATTTCTCTTAGTAAAGTTCAGTTTCAGTATTTCAAGGGAAAAAAATCTTTAGCCAAAGTCTCTTTTTTCCAGGAAAACTTCAAATTGTTTGCAGGATTCACCAAACCACAGCCTGCTGCCAGTTTTATAAATAAAGGTTATTGGAACACAGCCTCACATTTGTCCCTCTATTGCCTATGGCTGCTTGCATGGTACCACAGCAGAGCTGAGTAGTAACTGCTGATCTTATTGGGCCCACAGGCCAAAAATATTTCCTGACTCACCCTTTAAGAAAAAGTTTGCTGATCTCTGGTATTATCGCTAGATAATTTTCTGTAAAAGGGAATCCCGAGAGTCCTGTTTTAGAAATAGGGATTTGCAAGGCAATTTGTAAAGGTAAAAGGAGAGATTCTACTGAGAAGAATTCTTATAGACTTGTAAGTTAGCAGTAAACCAGGAATAATAGTGTATACGCTGAGTTACTCTGCCATATTCTGCTTCTACAGAAAAGGGGATCTGGCCTTTTCTGGTAACAGACTATTAATTCTTCATCTAAAGCCTTGATTTTCCAAAAGAGGCAGGAACAGTGGAAGGATTTTGGTTGGTACAACGTCAGCAACATCCCTAACTACAGAGGCATATGGCATGAGATCAAGTAGCCCAGGAATAGTGTCACTTAACACTCTTATGTTGAAGGGTTAGGACCTGCCACAGGGGATGCAGTGCCAAAAGCAAGAACATTTTCCAATGATCAATCTGTTAGAAACTAAGGACACTCAGTCTATATGTACATTCCCTATCTTGTTATGAATATTCTGTAATCTATTTGCCCAGGGCTGAAGCCAGTCATGTCCCCACTTTTTTTTTTTTTTTAAGATTTTATTTATTTATTTGACAGAGATCACAAGTAGGCAGAGAGGCAGGCAGAGAGAGAGGAGGAAGCAGGCTCCCTGCCAAGCAGAGAACCCGATGTGGGGCTTGATCCCAGGACCCTGAGATCATGACCTGAGCCGAAGGCAGAGGCCTTAACCCACTGAGCCACCCAGGCGCCCCCCCACTTCTTTTGAAACACTTTATCTCAGGGCATCTGGGTAGCTTAGTTGATTAAGCATCTGACTCTTGGTTTCAGCTCAGGTCATGAATTTAGGGTCATGGGATTGAGACCCATATCAGGCTTCCCTCCTCAGCCAGGAGCCTGCTTCCCCTCTCTCTCTCCCTCCCTCTGCCCCTCCACCCACTCATGTGTTCACTCTCACGCTCTCTATCTCTATTTTTCTCTCTGACTCCCCCTCTCTCAAATAAATAAGTCTTTTAAAGAAACGCTTTCTCTCTTGCTGCCTAACTGCAGTAAGTGAGGAAAAATTGTAGTAGCCTTTGCCTTAATTCTTTGTTAAGTGAGTAACCATACATGAATGAGTAACCATACAATCAAGTAGTTGGCTACCCACATTGAAAGGACTGCCTATTAGGAAAAAAAAAAAAAAGAAAAAACCCGAACAGTGATTTATTGTCCTTTTATAGTGAATGACACTTAAGTAACTTTCTTCTTAAGAAGGTAATTTGCTTTTAAGATTGTTTTGTCTGGTACCAGTTCCTGATGTTTTCCTTATTTCTATCAAAAAATAAAGAAAGGAAGGAAGAAAGAAAGAGCGGGCAAAACTAAAGCATGACTATTTTGGCTTCGTGTTTATCTATTTAATTTGAAAAATATGATGGTTTCCCAAATATGTTTGAAGCCATTATCATGTGGAAGTGAGGTTAGAATTGAACTAATGAGTGGAGACAGTTTTGGCTACATAAGATATTGTGAATACTGTTGCTATATAATAAATCACTCTGATAACTTGAAAGATTAAAACAACAACAGTCATTTTCTTAACCTTCATAGTTTCTGTGGTTTAGGAATTCTGGAAGAGTTTGGCTGGACAGTTCTGTCTCAGGGTCTCTTACACATTTGTGGGCCAATGGTAGCTAGAGCTGGAACAGCAGAAGGCAGACAAGCTGAGGGTGGCTTGGCATCTCCCTTCATTCAGGTTCATGGCTTCTCCATACAGACTTTCCACGTGGGCTAGTTTGAGCTTCCTCATCACGTGGAGCCTAGGTTCCCAGAGTCGGCATCCCAAAAGAGTAAGGCAGAAGTGCATGGTATTTTTATGATCTGGCCTTAGAAGTTGTATATTGTCACAAAGACCTACCCAAGTTCAAAGTAAGCAAGCAGCCCTTCCCACACAGTGGAGGAGTGTAAGACCAGCACCTAGGGTAGAAGATACTCTTAAAGCCATGTGTGGAAAAAGACAGTCTGTGCATTTTACCCATGAGGTACATCTTTTTTATACTTAGAATTGGTTAAAAATGAATCATACCAATAAAATTCCCCAAATACTGTTAGTATTTCAGTTCAAAAATGTGTTTTATATTTCTACTGTGTATTAGACTTCCCAGATGCTATGATAGATTAATAAGGATATAGTCTCTGTTGTCAAGTATTTCACAGTCAGACGTCACACCAACAAAAACATAAACTAGTGGGGCACCTGGGTCGCTCAGTTGGTTAAGCATGGTATGATAGATGATGGTAAGTTCTGGAGAAAGATAAAACAGGATAAGGGTGCTTAGAGCACCATAGATTGGGGGAGGTGGTAGTTATTTTATAGAGAAGAATCCCAGCAGGCTTCTGCTATTGTGTGTGTTAGCTGACTGGATCTATTTCTGTTTTTTAGTAAACTGCCATTTTTCAAAGTGTGATTATATATTGGGAAATGTAGTTAGTATTCTGAGAATGAATTTAGCACTAAACATATCAAATGAGGAATTGAATTCATTATTTCTATCAATACTCAACTACCAAGTGTTACTGATGATAATAATAGTGTATATGTATATACATATATATATGTATATATATAAGAAAATACTTTTTTTGCCACCACAGTAGAAAAGTAAGCAAATGAGCAAGATTCTGTAGATTTTAATGTCATTTATGCACATTTTATTTAAACTTCATATTTTTCATCATTCATTATGCCTTTTCTGTTCCTCGCAGTTTTTTGGTAGAACTCATTTTAGTGTAGTATGAATTATAAATGAGCTAATAGGGAGCTATGTATGTATGTATGTATTATGTATGTAGCTTTCTCTGCACATGAATAAAGTACAGTACAGTTAAAGCCCTACCATAAAATCTTTGTAAATATAGTAACTATGCTTGGGGGTTTACTGTTGTCTCATGTACATCCTAGGCAAGTGTATTTTGTGGCAGTTACTAACATTGGTCTGCATAGAAAGCAAAAAGCTTGCTTGTTGCCTTAAGCCAGTGCTCTTTTACATATAGATGGAGAAAGAAAAATGAATGATAGCTTGGAAGATATGTTTGATCGGACAACACATGAAGAATATGAATCCTGTTTGGCAGACAGCTTCCCCCAGGTGGCAGATGAAAAAGAGGGATTGTCAACTACCACAAAGAAACCAAAAAGTAAGGCTATTTTCTTTTTAATTATGGCTTCTCAGTTACACTTCCATCAGTAAAGTAAGTCAATGAGCTAGTTAACAAAGACTTGATGAGGTGTATATTAATAACTAAAATTTCATATTTCTTACATAAATTCCATTTAGATAGTGAGATAATTTCAGACCAATTAAAGAATTATAAGAAAATAACTCAGAGAGAAAAAAAAATTAGTCCCTTTCATTAAGCTTCCCCTTATATTACTATATGACCATAAAATATTCATCAAAACTAAGAAATTAATCTTGATTGAATATACCGATTTCTTTGTAACTTGTGCATAAAGTTCATAAAAAAGTTTTGAGAGGTTCTTTGTTAAGTAATTATCATTGCAATAGAGTTGGAAGGAAAGTGTTTTGCAAAAAATTCAGACTAATTTTCTGTTTGAATGCTTTACCTTCCCAGACAAAATAATGTAACTCTATGTATCGGTCTTTTTAAAATTCTTTTCAGGGTGCCTCAGTGGCTCAGTCATTTAAGTGTGCCTTTGGCTTGGGTCAGGATTCCAGGGTCCTGGAACTCTGCAGGGAGTCTGTAAATGTAAATGCAAATGCTACTTTTGTGTCTTTTCAACAACTTAAACTTAACATACCCAAACCAGGTTCCCTTTATTTCTTACCAAATGACTTTTCAGGCTTTTTCATTTTTCCCAGTCACCTAGGCATATAGTTTAGGATTTTATTGTTCATTTATTTCATGTTCTTAACCCTCATTTCACAAAGTTCTACCTCGTCTTTCCTCATAGGAAAGAACAAGTTTCAGGGAGGATATCAAAAGTTTGGTTCTAGACATGTTAATACTTACTAGACATTCAAGTGGAAATGTTAGTAGATAATTGATATGTGTTGAGTTTAGACAAGACATCCAAAATAAATAAATAATTTAGGGGGCAGGAGATCAACAGCACGTACATGATGTTCTTAGGGCCATGAAACTGAGCGAGATCACCCAAGTATAGAGAAGAGAAGCATTTCAAGATCTGACCTCTGGGTATGGCAACTTTGAAAGGTTGGATAAATAGGAACCAGCAAAGGAAATTGAAAAGGAGCTGGAGCCAATGAAGTAGGAGGAAAACAAGAGTATGTGCTGTTTTGGACGCCAAGTGAAGATGTTTCTATATATTCATTATTCCTAGCTTTGTCCTCTCTCTTCTGAACCCCGGACTTGAATCCGGCTACCTATTGGACATCTTTTGAGCACCTTGAACTTAATACATTCAAATCAGAAATCTTTATTTTCTTACCCAAATTTGATCCTGCCTTTCCTGGTCTCATTAAACCTCTGTAACTATTCTCCCAGTTACTAAAGATAGAAATTTGAGAGTCATATTTGACTTCTTCTTTACCTTTTCATGCCCAGTCTGATACCCTGGCAGTACCATCTCCAAACTATGTTTCATATCACTTCTCTCCATCTCTGTAGCCACTGTCCTAGTCTAAACCACTCTTCTCTCCACCATTCTACTGCAGGCTTCCTGACTGGTCTTTTATGACCATTGTTCCTCCGCTCTAGTCCATTCTCTACAGAGACTCAAAACTCACTTCTTTTAAATGTGAACTAGATTGTATTACCTTCTTATTAAAAAACCCTCAATGAGAAGGTATTTGAATGGCCCATAAGCACATGTAAATATGCTCAACATTATTGAACAAGAGGGACTGAGATAACCACTTCGCACCCACTGAAATGGTTTAAAAGATTGGCGCTATCGAACATAAGCAAGAGTGAAGAGCAGCTTCACTCTTGCTAATGTTAAATCAGCAAGGTTTTTTTTTTAGTTTTGTCAAGTTTTATTGAGATTTGTCAGGTTTTTTAAAACTTATGTATACAACCAGCATAGTACCCAGCAATTCCACTCCTAAGTATATAAAGAAAAGAAACGAAAACATGTTCACAAAGCATTATGTTCAAGAATGTTCATAGCTTTGCTATTTGTAGTAGCTTAACACTAAAAACAACCCAAATGTCCATCAACAGGTGACTAAATATGAATTGTGGTAAACTCATATAATGGAATACCACTTGCCAACAAAAGGAGGGTACTAGACTGAGCAATGAATCTTTAAAAGTCTCTTGAGCTAGAAAGATCCAAAAGTGGAAAAGAATACATATTATGTAATTCCATTAATATAGAGTTCTAAAATGGGCATAACTTAGCTGTGGTAGCAGAAATCATCCCTTCATAGAGAGAGGGGAGACACATCAGAGAACAGTCATCTGTTTGAGAAGCAAAGGAACAGGAGTAAACTTCTAGGGGCAATAGAAGTTCTCTCTCTTGAATTTGGATGGTAGTTGCACAGGAGTAAACATTTGTCAAAATTAATCAGAGAATACTTAAAATCAGTGTGTTTCTTATATAAATTATCCCTCAGTAAAGTAGTCTTTTCAGAAGTCTTCAGTGGTTTGCTTTTGCATTCAGACTCCTTTCAGCCTCCAGGATCCATCATGATCTGGTGCTTGCCCACATCTCGGATCTCATCTTTCATAACACCTTTCTTCACTCAGTCTCAACCACACTGGCCTTCTCTTAGTTCTTATAACATACCAAACTTTTTCCCATTTCAGGACCTTCACCTAGAACATTCTCCACTCCTGCTTCTTGTGGCTGACTTCTTTTTATTCATCAGTTACCACCTTTCATATCCTCCCTCAGAAAAGCTTTAGCTGTCGACTTACTTAATGTCTGTTTCCCTCACCGTGGTATAAATTCCATGAGGATGGGAGACCTGGTTTCTCTTCTTGGACATTGCATGTCCAGAACTTAGCACCATGCATGATTTTTTTTTTTTTTACGATTTTATTTATTTATTTGACGGAGAGAGAGAGATCACAAGTAGGCAGACAGGCAGAGGGAAAGGGGGAAGCAGGCTCCCCGCTGAGCAGAGAGCCCGATGTGGGGCTCGATCCCAGGACTCTGAGATCATGACCTGAGGTGAAGGCAGAGGCTTTAACCCACTGATCCACCCAGGCACCCCATGCATGATTAATTTTGATTATTTGAATACACAATAGCAGTTGCTTGTTTGGGTCTAGACAACTCGGGATTTGGGTCCACAAGCTTTAGTTCTTATTTTGTCACCAATTTTCTGGTAAAATTCTTTAACCTCTATTTCCTAGTTAACCTACTTCAAAGACACATTATAAACATCAGCAGGACTGGGATGCCTGACTGGCTGAGTCCGTAGAGCATGTGACTCTTGATCTCAGGGTTGTGAGTTTGAGCCCTACACTGAGCACAGAGCTTCCTTTAAAAAAATCAGCAGGACTAGTAAGTGAAACATATTAAAAGCTGCTTTGTGTTTGGTTCCAAATCATAATGGGCATCAGAATAATTCTTTTGAAGTCTAAAATAATTTCATATGCAATCTACACATACGTACATATGCTTTGTATATATAGTTTTTAAATCTAAAATAGTTTTATAGGTAAGATTTCTGTCTCTAGTAATTCTGAGGTAAACAAGATAATCAGCACCCATCTCATTGTACAGATGAAAAAGAAAGAGAAAATTTGTTACAGAAAATTTAAACAGGTTGCCCAGGAGCCTAGAGTATGAAATCTGAAAAGAATGGAAGTTCTGATATAGGTCTTTTTGTTCCAAAAAAGCTGTTTCTCAGTTCTGCATTCAGTTTGTGGTATGTGTGTTTTGTTTACAGTTCCTGATGATAAACAAGATAAAGTCAAACAGAAAGCATTTGTGGAGCCATATTTTAAAGATGATGAAAGGTAAATTGGTCCTGATTAATACCAGCAATGTGATTGGAAGTAGAACAGAGCTATCTTTGTCAGAGTATCTCTGAACTGTTAAATTGCTACTTTGGTTAAAATCAAGTTTGTGTCATTACCTTATGATTTAACAGCAGAGGGACTCAAGCATAAAAATGAGAAATATTACAAATATGGAAATTTATATCACCACTACTCTTTTTTTGACAGTGGTAATAGTTATTTTCTCTCTTTTTTATAACGAATGTTTTTATTCTTGTTCTGTTTTAGTAGGGACTTTATATGAACTTTAGGAATTTGTTATATTATATATTGTAACCATTATATAGTATCAGACTTTAGGTGGCAAGCCTTAGGTTATGCTTGGGAATTGTTGCATGAGGATTTTTTAAACCTTAAAAGAAAAACTGAGCATCTTATATTTTGAACCATAATGCTGCTTTTTGCCTTTTATTCAAAGATGGCAATTCCTTGTTTTTTGTTTGTTTGTTTGTTTTTTTAAGATTTTTACCTCTTTGAGACAAAGAGCACAAAGAGGGGGAGGGGCAGGGCAGAGGGAGAAGCAGCCTCCCTATTGAGTGAGAGAACCCAACATGGGGCTCCATCCCAGGACCCTGAGATCATGACCTGTCCTGAAGTTATATGCTTAACTGCCTGAGCTGCCAGGCTTCCCCATAGATGGCAAATTCTATAACTTTTAGTCATGTACTATTCATTCTAGAAGTGAATTTAAACATAGTAATTCAATTCAAAAAATGTTTTATGTCGGGACGCCTGGGTGGCTCAGTTGGTTAAGCAGCTGCCTTTGGCTCAGGTCATGATCCCAGCGTCCTGGGATCAAGTCCCACATGGGGCTCCTTGCTCGGCAGGGAGCCTGCTTCTCCCTCTGCCTCTGCCTGCAACTCTGTGTGCCTGTGCTCGTTCACTCTCTCTCCCTCTCTCTGACAAATAAATAAATAAATAAAATCTTTAAAAAAAAATTTTTTTTAATGTTTTATGTCTGTTATGATGCTAGCAAATTGAGTCACTCAATAAGCAAAGTTTATTTTACACTTAATTCTGTTGAGAATTTTAGAGATCTGACAGGCCAAGACAAATTTTTATTGATGCCTGTAAGACTCTAATGGATAAGAGCTGTTGTTTTGTTGCTAAATGCTTAATTCCTTTATTTACCAGTTCTCCAAAGAAATAGTACCCTTGCATCCCAAATGTGACTAGGGAGTTTTTATTTGTGGGGTCATTATGAACTAATGGATTTAAATGTTTCATGTGTTTTAGTCTAACCACTAGGTTGCTCATTGCCACAGTTAGTCATTGTTTCTAGATCTTTTAGGTGGGCAGTTAGGATTAAGGTTTTTGTTTTGTTTTTTAAGATAACTATACTTTTTCACATTGATAGCACCAGTTCATGTTCAGAACTTTTTATGTAATAACCTTTTCTGTCGCACATCTTGCCTACTTCCCCCTAATGAGAATCCCACTTCTCAGTGCTACAACATAATTTCTCATTTAACTTGTTCTTTAATATATAGAGCAGTCTCAGAATAATATAAACTATCACCAATAATATGACTTATGAAAATGGTTTAAGATGTCTTTTGGGGTTTTTTGTTCTTAAGATATATTCTATTGGAACAACCATGTTATCTGCATCTTTTCATAAAATAAAAATTCTAAAAGTGAAAAGAAAAGGTATATTATGAGTGTACAGTCCAGGCACTGTGTTTTAAAGCCATTTGGAATAATTACTTTGTGTAGATGTGTCTTTGTGACTCAGTCCCTGGGTTTGTTTTATTTTGTCTTTGAAATTTGTAGTTTCTTTTATCTTTAATTCTTTTTTTTAATTATGTAAAATATGTACATGGTATACATGGTATACAAAACAAGGTATATTCCGTTATAGCTGGTTTCTGTCATTATCCCCTCTACCATATTAGCTCCCTACCCCTACAAGTGGTAACCATTTGTTTAAAAATAGGGTTGTCAATCCATTTTAAAAAATGAAAGCCAATATCTATACAGAAATATATAGTCATTCTCTCTCCCCTTAAACAAATGGTGGAATGCTATGTATACTTCTTCTCTTTTGCTTTTGCTTTTTTCATTTAAGTATATATCCTAGAAAATCACTCATAATAACCTATAGTAGTATTCTGCATTTCTCTTTCTAGTTGCACAGTATTTTATTGTTTGTACCATAGTCTATCCCTTAGTAATGGGTATTTGGAGTGTTTACAGTTATGCTAACACCAAACGCTGCAGTGAATAATGTTGTATGTTTTCTTTTTATATTATATTATATATATTGTATGTATATATATAGTATTATTGTATATTGTATTATATTATATATTGTATTTATATTGTGTTTTATATTGTATTGTTTTTATATTTTATTGTGTATCTTTGGGATAGAGTCCTTAAAATAAGACTGCAGAGTAAGAACTGTTGTTTCAAGTGTTTGATATTGAAAGTCCACTAACTTCTTAAAAATATGAATAATTTGGGACACCTGGGTGGCTCAGTTTGTTAAGTGGCTGCCTTCGGCTCAGGTCATGATCCCAGTGTCCTGGGATCGAGTCCCACATCGGGCTCCTTGCTCAGCAGTGAGCCTGCTTCTCCCTCTGCCTCTGCCTGCCACTCTGTCTGCCTGTGCTTGCTCCTGTGCTCTCTGACAAATAAATAAATAAAATCTTTAAAAAAATATATATATATATGAATAATTTTATATTATTCTGAAACCATTAGATAGCTGGAGACATAGGAGATGGGTATAAAGCATGAGGATGGCAAAAATCTTTTTTTTTTTTTAAGATTTTATTTATTTATTTGACAGACAGAGATCACAAGTAGGCAGAGAAGCAGGCAGAGAGGGGAGGGGAGAAGCAGGCTCCCTGTCGAGTAGAGAGCCCGATGCGGGACTCGATCCCAGGACACTCAGATCATGATCTGAGTCGAAGGCAGTGGCTTAACCCACTGAGCCACCCAGGCGTCCCGAGGATGGCAAGAATCTTAAAATTAGCACTGTTCCTTTCCCCACAGACAATACTAGCAAACCCTGGGAAAATGGGTTGTTTTGTATGAGGGACAAGAAGCTTAGTAATCTCTTAGGTGATGCTTTAAGGTCTAGTACAGATGCCAGTCGTAGGAGATTCCCTGCAGCATTAGAACAACAGTAGCAGAATAAACAATACGTAGAATAAACAATACTCAGAGGAGAGGGTACAGCCAAAATGTACCCTAAAGAAGCTTTTAAGAGTCCATAAACCATTTGAAAGAAAGCAATTTTTGTCTGTCCTTTTAACTTACAGATTGCTCTAAAGTTGAGAGTTCTTAGGCTTAAGCCCCCACAGGACCTATAACTTCATATACTTTAAGGAGCAATTAAAGCTTCCCTTTGAGAGAAAGTGCTTGCCGACTAGAGGGCATGGGATCAGAATGCTTCAGAGGAGTAGATACAGTCCCAACAAGTTGTTTTACAAATCAGTTTTTGTGAGCTGGGCTCTTGAAGCTCTCTGGGGATGTTTCTAATATAAACAGATATGTATACCATCACAAGTCTTCATTTACCTATTTTGTAAGTTTGGACTTTTCTATATTGAGCTTTAAAATTTAAAGCAGGATACAGTATATTAAAAACATCTGTACTTCTGCTTGCTTTTTCTTCCCAAAGCCCTCTATACCTCATTAACCCATGCCTCAGTGGCTTTGACCCTCCTAGTTTCCCAGTAGTTCTCGGTAGGATCTGATCCTTTTAAGAACAAGCGCAAATAATTATTCCTAACATTTTGAAAAATCCAGGAGGCATGGAGGCAGAAAAAGAAATTTTTAGAGGGTGCCTGGGTGGCTCAGTGGGTTAAGCCTCTACCTTCGACTCAGATCATGATCTCAGGGTCCTGGGATTGAGGCCCACATCAGGCTCTCTGCTCATCAGGGAGCCTGCTTCCCCCTCTCTGCCTGCTTGTGACCTCTCTCTCTCTGTCAAATAAATAAATAAAATCTTTAAAAAAAAGAAAAAAGAAAAAATTTTAGAGAAAATGACACATAATGTGCACAGAGAAAAAAAATCTCTTTTTTGGGGGTGGGGAGGGGGTTAGCCCAGAAATACAAGTTCTTAAAGAAAACTGAGTTAATAGACAGTTACTCTCTTTCTTGGTTATGTTATAGAACACCAATTCCTGGCTTTAATAATACAGTATTTCTTTCTAAATTAGTTTATTTTAGGGGCACTTGGGTGATTCCTCAGTTAAGCATCTGACTCTTGGGGCACCTGGGTGGCTCGGTTGTTAAGCAACTGCCTTCTGCTCAGGTCATGGTCCTAGGGTCCTGGGATCGAGCCCTGTATCCGGCTCCCTGCTCAGTGGGTAGCCTGCTTTTCCTTCTCCCTCTCCACCGGCTTATGTTCCCTCTCTCACTGTGTCTCTCTATCAAATAAAATAAAATCTTTTTTACATTAATTAATTAATTATTTTTAAAAAGCATCTGACTCTTGACTTCACCTGAGGTCATGATCTCAGAGTCGTGAGATCGAGCCCCATCAGGCTCCATGCTCAACTCGGAGCCTGCTTGGGATTTTCTTTCTGCCTCTCCCCCCAAACCCCTCACACTCTCTCTCTAAGTAAATACATAAAATATTTAAATAATAATAAATTAGGTTATTTTATATATTATATTCAGCCAATCAGAGGCAAAAATAGTAATAGTTATCTTTTCCAGTTAGAGAACAATATACATAAAAATACCTGACATACAGTAAGCACCTAAGAAGGATTTAATGAAGAATGCATGAAAAAATATGTTTTTCTAACATACTTAGTAAACATTTCAAATTAAATGAATGAATGTTTGGGGATTATTTCTCCTCTGGGCCCTCACCTTCGTTAATTAAAAATCTAAACCAAAGGTCTTTTTAGTAACAAATGGATTAATTTTTAAATTTAATTCATGTTTCTTCCAGAGAGATTGGCTTACAAAATTTTCCTCATATTGAGGTAGTTCGGAAAAAAGAAGAGAGAAGAAAATTGCTTGGACACACATGTAAGGAATGTGAAATTGTAAGTACGAATGTGAATTCTATCTGGTGGGTTTTTTAAAATATGGCTTTATAGATTAGAAATGCATGATTTAAAAATCATGGAGCTATATTTTTATCTAGAAACCTCATTTGACCCAGGAATACCAGAATGGGTAAGTAAAGAGCACACTGGCTGTGACTTGGGAGATCTAAATACTTGAAATGAAAGCCCTCAATCAGATTTTCATTAAGTGAATTTGGAACATAAGCCCTTGTTCTTTTTACCAACTTAAAAACATTTGTGCCATTTTTCTTTTCTGTGTTTATTTGTATTTGTTTGAATTTCTTTCCCCTGGTGTTACATTATGGCAGAGGCCCTTCCTTATTCATATACTATTTGGGTAAAATTCTGATATTTTAGTAGGAAACTTTAACATTTATTATTATCCCAGCATTATTTATTATCCCAGTACTCTCAGGAAATGAGATATATTCATAATTGTTTTTTTTTTCTAAATAACTGGTATAACTATAATCTCTTAACTTTCTCCCCATACACTCTTTCGTAAACACAATGCAATGAGCAAGCTCTATGTCATCCTTAGAACACAATTATATTTTCCTTTTATACATTGGCTATCTTGGACTATTGAAGTAGAAGTAGTACTAACCAACCGATCACTAAATATCTCAGGCAGGCTCTGTGTTTTCTTTTCTTTTTTTTTTTTTAAGATTTTTTTTAATTTATTTATTATTTTGACAGAGATCACAAGTAGGCAAAGAGGCAGGCAGAGAGAGAGGAATGGAAGCAGGCTCCCCACTAAGCAGAGAGCCTGATGCGGGGCTCAATCCAGGACCCTGGGATCATGACTCCAGCCGAAGTAGAGTCTTTAATCCACTGAGCCACCCAGGTGCCCCTGTGTTTACTTGAAACATGTTTTTTTATTTCTTCCCTTGCTCTCTGTTGGCTTTTAGACGCTTGCCTCTAGATTCAGTTCCCTTTTAAATTTTCCTTTTAACAGCTGTAGACTAGAAAATTTGATAACCAAGCAGATTAAAGTTATTTATGGGTAGCTTTTAGTGCAGGTAAGCATTTGGTGAGAAATAGGCTCTTAATTAACAGTGGGAGTGTAAATAGAGATCACAATTTTAGAAGGCAGTTTGACAGTACAAGCAAAATCTGTATCATGAGTTTTCATAACACAAATTTGAACATATCATGATTTCTTAACTAAAGACCATGGTCAAGCCTCCAGTTTTTTGTTTTTGTTTTTTGTTTTTTGTTTTTGTTTTTTAAGATTTTATTTATTCAACAGAAAAAAGATAGATCACAAGTAGGCAGAGAAGCAGGCAGAGAGAGAAGAGGAAGCAGGCTCCCTGCTGTGCAGAGAGCCTGATTCGGGGCTCGATCCCAGGACCCTGAGATCACAACCTGAGCTGAAGGCAGAGGCTTAACCCACTGAGCCACCCAGGGCCCCCAATCCTCCAGTTTTGAGTTAAAACTATAATTCTTTACAAGCTGGAACTAACACTACCAGTTAGAAAAAAGTTCTTGTACTAGAAACACAGATTCCTTCCTTCTCTCAGGAATCATTTCCTATGCTATTATTCAGGCTCTAAAAACCGTTGTCTCAGGGCACCTGGGTGGCTCAGTCAATTAAGCGTCTGCCTTCAAGCTCAGGTCATGATCCCAGGGTCCTGAGATCAAGCCTGAATCGAGCTCCCTGCTCAGTGGGGAGTCTGCTTCTCCCTCCCAAATAAATAAAATCTTCAAAACTAACTAAATAAAACCCATAAAAACCATTGTCTCATACATTTTATTCCAATAGTTTTGTTGTTTAAGATAGGGGATAAATCTGTTCCCTGTTCTGTCATGACCAGGAGTGAAAGTGCTAGTCCTATGTATTTAAATACTATCTATATGCTTACAGTTCTTAAATGTATCCCCGTGTCTTCTACCTGTGGAATATGTCATACATATGTAGAAGTGTAATAATGATCTCACATTTCACCGTATCCAAAAGCAAACAGTTTCTGCCACTGATTCCCAAACCTCATTTGAGTCTCCTCTATGCCCATTCTTCTGGCTGTTTAAACCAAAGTTCTTATAGTTACCTTCTCTTCTTTCATATCTCAGTAATGGATCTATCAGCAAATCCCACCAGTTCTATCTTCAAAGTTATCCCATTTCCATGCACTTGATATCACCACCACTAACCCCCTGGACCAAGACTCCATTTCATCTTTTCTGGACGATTAAAATAATTGGCTTCTAAGTGCTTTCCTTCTGTTGCAGTGTTAGATCCATAGCAAAACTGAGCAGAAAGTACAGAGAATTCCCATATACCTCTGTCCTCATTTTTCTTTTCTTTTTTATACTTGTCTCTTCACAGTGTATGTTCTTTTCTTTTTTTTTTTTTTTAATGTTCTTTCTTTTTAAAGCAAGATATTTCTGAGATGTTGGTGGTTTTTATTGCCCCCAGTGGGGAAATTGGGATTAAAGGTCCTTCTGTCGGCACTAAGTGCTTCAGTTCCTGGCCTCCCTGCCAGAAAGGATTGGGAATCCGGGATGCTGGGTATCAAGGGGCAGACAGGGCCTGAGAGCAGCAGCACCGAGTGCTTGACTAGGATGGACATCTACTTGATTTATGTCTTCACTGTGTGCTTTTAACACAATGATCTTTTGTTGTGTAATGATCTTTTTAGAATAAAAATTAAATCATGTCATTTCTGTGCCCAAAACCCTTGCATGTCTTCCCATTGCGCTCAGAAATAGAACCCAAAGTCCTTATCAAGGACAGCACCCCACTTCTCTCTGATTTTATCTTTTGCCACTCTCCCAGTTGCTCACTGTGTTACAGCTACACCAGCCCACTGTTGCTCTTGTATATGTTGGAATTTGGTGGCAGTGTTTCTCTAAATTGATTGATAATCATGATTCTCTAATTAGGGTCATCCCATCCCATGTCCAGGCTAAGGTAACCAAGACTTGTACTCACAGTAACGAGAAAGATGAAAAAGATAACCCCCAAAAAAGTTGTTTCAGAGGTATTCAAAACATCTTTCCTTCAAACTCAAGTTTTAGCCCTTAGTCTGCCACTTTCAATAGAAGATATTGTCAGTAAATTATCAATTTGATTTTCAGTTTCTCAAGTATGAGGTGGAATTAGCTGGATTGTGTGATCCTATCATGTGTTCTATTAAGCTTTATACTGCTGCTTTGTTTTCTTAGGGCTAGAGCTTGAAGGACTTATACATTTTTTACATACAAATTTTAACCTGTTTTTATGAAGTTCAAATTCTTTGGGTTGCAATTGCAAGAAATTATATATCTCTGATCCTATTTGGAAAAAAATGTAGTTTAAAGGGGGAAGTCATGAAGGCTGCAACATTCAAAGCTAAACTTTCATTTGTAAAAACTTGGATAAGAAAATTACTTCAAAACATGCATGTTATATCCAAATAACTGAAAAAAGTGCTGTTCAAAGTACAGTTTTGTTACTGGTCTGACAGTTGAGTTTGCACAAGTATATAAATCAGCTTCATTACTCAGCATGCCGTAAAGCTAAGCTGGCATTTTTGGGGGGAAGGGGATGGGGTTTTTTTTTGTTTTTTTGTTTGTTTTTTTTTTAATTGTAAGACTTTATTGATGAGAAAAGCAGTGTATTGGTTTACATTGTGATACAAGCTACAAGCTCCTTTTCTCATTTGTGGAACAAACATTTCACTGACCAGCACTAGTTACTGTTAGTATTAATTACTAATATTATCTTCAGTGAATGTTGTTTTCCTTAACGTGCTGAATACTTTAACTGCTTTTTTAGTAGCTTCTAGTTATAATCAATAAGCCTAACAGCCCCTTTATTATTTCTAAGTGAAAAACTTAGCAGTTTTTATTATTAGTATTATGCAGATATTCCAGCAGAAGAAAGAGAAAAGAAATTGGCTTCCTGCTCAAGACATCGGTTCCGCTACATTCCACCCAACACACCAGAGAATTTCTGGGAAGTTGGTTTTCCTTCCACTCAGACGTGTATGGAAAGAGGTAAGAGTACAGATTATAACATTTTGTAATTACTTTTTTTTAAAATACTGTATATACCCAAGTCTAACAATTAGACTTTTCCCCCATAGTTCCTCTTACCTTCTGCTCAAGGGCTAATTCTTTGACATAAAAACAAATTCCTAAAGATAAAAGGCTTATCTTTAACTGAGTCATGCCATTGAAATCAGAGATTGTGTATAATCACTTTAATATGATTGTGTATTCATTATCCTTGTTTATCATTCAAATTTCAGAAAGTTAATTTCTCTTATCCTATAATCAAAATGACTTTTAGTAAAACAATAACATTACAAAAGTTGCTAGCAAAGTTATATTGTTAAAAAGAGAGCATCTTCTTAAAGCAACTAGTCTGAATTTTAGCTTTTAAAACCTCACTTACCCAGAATGCTGGGTATTTATAAACCATATCTGAGTAAAAAGAACCTTTGTTTAGAGGACT
>RCUC01138166.1:0-13588 GCA_003697995.1 Taxidea taxus jeffersonii | reverse complement strand
AAAAAGAGAAGGCAGGTAGAGGTGAAGCCACAATGCTTGTTTATGATTTAGTCTTACAAGTGATACACTGTCACTAAATCCAGCCCACATGCAAGGGGAGAGGAATTAAGCTCTACCTCTTGAAGGAAGGAGTGCCAAAGAATTTGCCACACAGTTTTAAACCACCACATCTGTTTGTCTGTCTTGTTTGTTTACACTGTACGGGTGCTTCAGAGGCCCCTTTTCTCCAGGGGACCCATGTTTATGTATGTTTTTAATTCATTGGTCAAAAATGATTGCTACTAATGTGAGACAGGGTGCTCGGTGCTAGTACTATAGTGGAAAGTGAGAAAAACAGGCAGAGTCCTTGCTTCAAAAAAAAAACATTCTAGTGGGGAAAGTGCAGTATTAAATAAATGATCATATATAAATAATGCAAATTTTGGTAACTCCTCTGCATTTATTTATTTATTTTTTTTTTTTAAAGATTTTATTTATTCATTTATTTGACAGACCGAGATCACAAGTAGGCAGAGAGGCAGGCAGGGAGAGAGAGGGAGGAGGAAGGAGGCTCCCCACGGAGCAGAGAGCCCGATGCGGGGCTCGATCCCAAGACCCCGAGACCATGACCCAAGCCAAAGGCAGTGGCCTTAACCCCCTGAGCCACCCAGGCGCCCCCATTTATTTATTTTTATTGAAGATTTGATTTATGTATTTGAGAAGACAGAAAGAGCATGAGTGGAGAGAGGGTGGAGCTTGATCCCAGGATGTTGAGATCATGACCTGAGCCAAAGTCAGACACTTAACCAACTGAGCCACCCAGGTGCCCCTTCTCCTGTGCATTTACATTATGCTATAAGAACACAATAGCACCATAGATATTCCTCTAAAGTAGCACAGCATGTTTAATTTTTTATTTCATATTTCTAAATTTTCTACTTTATTCATATGTGTTTGATCCATATTGATAAAGCGGTTCAGACTTACCCAGTGAATTAGTAAATGTTTCCCAATTACTTATAAGTTTTTATAATACCAGTATAGCTTATTATGAAGTTGTAAATATATACCTCCTTACAGAGTTGAAAGGGTAAATAGGATAGATGGAGAATGTCTTCAGTGCTATTTCCACATATTTTCCTCTCAGCAGACAAAATAAGGGGCATTGCTTAGGAGAGAATGGTAATCTACTGCACTTTGTTCTCTACTCTAAAAATATCTTACCACCCATTCTACCAATTAGGTTCTTCTTTTAAATTCCATATTCTATTTTTTTTTTCTGGAGTTTAATCATTTGTGTTGTTGTAATAGTTTTTTATATTAAGGATATTAACCTTTTTCTGTCATCCTCTACAATTTTTTGATTTGTTGTTGGCTTTATAATTTGGTTTGGATGTTTTTGATGGGCCGATGTGTTTAGTTTTTTTTCTTTCTTTTATAAGTAAGCTCCATGCCCAGCGTGGAGTCAGTGTGGGACTTGAACTCACAACCCTGAGATCAAGACCTAAGCTGAGATTAAGAGTTGGACACTTGGGGCGCCTGGGTGGCTCAGTGGATTAAAGCCTCTGCCTTCAGCTCAGGTCATGATCCCGGGGTCCTGGGATCGAGCCCCACATTAAACGCTCTGCTCAGCAGGGAGCCTGCTTCTACCTCTCTCTCTGCCTGCCTCTCTGCCTATTTGGGATTTCTGTCTGTCATATAAATAAATAAAAATCTTAATAAAATAAAATAAAATGTTAAAAAAAAAAAGGAGTTGGACACTTAACCAACTGAGCCACCCAGGTGCCCTGTGTTTAGTTTTTATGTAGCAGCCCTATCCATCTTACCCTTTAAAACTTTTTAACTTGAAAGCCCATCTCTACTAAAGGATCAGATATCACTCTCTTTGTGGTTTTAGTTCACTTTTTTTATGTCTAAATGTTTTGTATGCAGAAAGTCAAACACCTCAGTGGAAAAATGGATGCATTTACAAATAAGAAATAGACTTAGCCTAATAACATGAAGAAAAGCTTGATCTTATTACTTCTCAAAGAAATCCAAAGTAAAATAACAAGACACCATTATCACATCTTAACCAATTAGCAAAGAGGAAAAAAGGCTATTACCAGTATTGGCAAAGGTACAGGGAAGGAAGACTTGTACCTGTTCCTGGCAGTAGGATAAGTTGGTATAGCTTTTCAAGAGGGTCATTTGAATTTTGGTTCAGTGGTCATTTTTTACTTGATTTTGGTATTCTACTTTTAGAGACTTATATTAAACAGATTATCAGAAATACACTAGAAAGTTTTAACAGAAAATGGCATTATGTTTATGGTTAGGAGGAGAAAACCACACATTTTATTTCAGTTTTAAGTATAAGTGCTCAAAAGTATACTAAATCTATTCATAGATTGGTGCCAATTATTTTATGCTCATAGTCACTTCCGCACCTAATTAAACATTCCAGAATGAGCATTTTTATTGGTTTGTGGAAGAAAAAGTGAACAGAGGTCCAGGCTGGGGGATATTGGAAAGTATAATGGAAGAAGGAGTGAAAGGCCAGCCTACTGGGGTCAGGTAAGTAGGAGGCAAAAAAAATAATGGGATTACTTAACAATATGGGATTACTCTGGTAAAGAGTAAATTTTGTCCAATTTGTTGTTTTTGCCTTGGGCCCAGTAGTAAGAACCACTGAAAAATCTATAAATTCCTTAATGCTTAAATGAAAATGGCTGTGCTGATTTGGAGACTTCCGGTCCTCCAGTTCATCTTAGCACAGAGTAGTTAGGCATCTCTAATTCCATCTTCAGTCAGTCTCTTCTCTTGCCCCCCACCCCTGCCCTCTCCTCTCACTGAAAAGAGAGAAATGGACAGAAGAAATTTTCTATTCTTGTCCATTCCAACTTAAAGTAGGCAGAAAAAAACAATCACTATAAAACAAAATAGGAAGAAAGCTGGACTGCCCAGGACCATTGAGTGCTGAAAGTCATGTGTCCCAGGAAACAGCTCAGTTCCAGGCAGACCGGGGGCCTGGTCATTCGGGCCTTATATAGGACGTGAAGAAGACACAGAGGAGTGACAAGGTCTGACTCGTGTTACAAAAGATACTCCTCTGGACTGCTAAGAGGAGAAAGAGGAGCTCTTTACTATCTTAATTTTGTTTTGTACTTTGTTGTAGCCTGAATTAGGTGACTTAGATACCTGGCAGGAAAATACCAACGCATGGGAAGAAGAAGAAGATGCGGCCTGGCAAGCAGAAGAAGTTCTGAGGTATTTTAGTCATACTTACATTGTAGCTTGAGTAGAAGAACTCAATTTTTTCATGTTGCACTTGAGGTCAAGAAAGCTGATCATGCCAAAAGTTGGATTTTTCTTCATTCTTTCTCACTCGAGCTTAGGTAATAGAGGATTTTTTAAAAAAATTTTAGACTGCATATACTATTTTATATGATTAAAACGTCACAGAAACCAAGAATTTAAAGTATTAGAGGAACAAAAGAGTAATAATATTAATGGCAAATGAGATCTTCTGTATTTATACATCATATCATACTATTTGCTTTATATTATGTTCCCTGTAAAGCATAGTTAAGTATCTCTTGAAACATGAGCCACCACTCTATATTCCTCTAGATCAGAACTTATACCTCTATTTTTGTTTCCCTGTGGCCTAGAATAGTGCCCAGCACAGCACATTCAAATGGAAATAACTTACGTAGCACTCTACAATTGTATGTATAGCTCAACTGATGCGCTCAAAAGCCCTACGAGGTAAATAATTATGTCAGGTCCTATCCATTCTACAGAGAAGAAAATATTATTCCTGAGGTCTTCAAGTTTGTTTTTTTGGTGTTATGTTCTTTTTTCTTTGTTTTTGTGAGCAATAAACTTAATTCTTGCTACTGTTGCTTTAGGTCAAAGAGTAAACAGAGTATTTACCCTAAAAATGTTTGTGACCATCATCACTGGTGATATTTAAATGTATCTAAATAATTTTTTTATTTTTAAAGATGATATAGTAAAACACAGTGATGTAAGTTTTTTTTAAGATTGTTTCTATAATAGGGATAGAAAATAAATAACAAAACAACTGATTTCTTGTATTTTGCCTTCTTGTCTTCATCAATTAACTACAATTACCTTGAAGAGCCAGCAGAGGGTGTAGTTGAGTTATGGCTGACTTTTTTTTTTTTTTTTTTGGTCTTGTCCTTCCTATTTTCAGCTTTTTTTTGAATAAGGATGTGTAACATTTTAACAGTCAGTAAAGTTATGAGAGCTTTAAATATTTAGTTTTTATTTAATCATTATTCACTGTAAAAGGAGTACTTTGAAAATTGTAAACAGCAACATTTATGTTGCATGGATCATCAAAAAAAGATAAGTTACCATTTCTTTTACTCTTTTTTGGATACATCATAGATATAGAAGTCCAAGTGTTTTAGAACATTTTCGGAGGTTCTAGTGATTTTTTTGTGTCATTAACCACAGGATAAGGGAGGAGTCTGTTCATTCTGAATCCATTAATCTTAACAACAGCCCTACAGAGTTGATGAGTTCATAAGTATCTTAAAACTCACTATACCAAAACGTTTTTTCCACTCTGGAAAAAACCTTCTTGCACTCTGAACGAAGCAAGACAAAAACTAAAAACAAAACCCTAAACCTAGTGCTCTGTGTTATATGACAGCTTGGGAGAGGGAGCTTATCAGTCGTTAATACACATGCTTCCTGCTACCACTTGCATTAAGTTAGAGTCAAAGAGACACGGAAGACTCGTGTGCTGTTAAAGCCCCCAGAAGAACACTGCGAAGTTTCCAAGTGTAGTCATGCTCCATATCCTCTCACTCTGTCTGTTTCCCATTGCCACTTTAATACTGCCCAGTACTGGAATCAGTAAAGTTAAGGATGGAGATTCTGGTACTTCAGTAATTCCAGGTGTGTATCTGGAGAGGGAAAACAGATTTTGTCTGTAGTCATCTCTAAATTGCCTCATTTTCCAGGAACATTAACTGTTGGTGTTTATACTTTCCCTAGTGACCCGGTGAAAGCTTGGAGATCTTGTTTGTCTGTAAGCTAGCCTGCTCTTTTTATTCTTTTCCTAGCTCCCTTTTGCCACCAGCATTTTGACTTTTGGGGGCAGATTATCAGTTTTTCTAGGAAGTGATCTGAGCTAGTGAAAAGTAGATTTCTTTTAACCTATTCTTGGTGAAGGTCAAAACGCTGCCTAAAATAAGTCTCTCTACTTTCTTGAAATTTGGTCATACGCACCTCTGTCATTCCCACTTAGGATGAGAATGGTATATACATTTTGCTCACCAGAGCTTGCTTTGAGCTGTCCCATACATAGCTAATCCACACTGGATTTTTCTGTTTTATAACCTGATTTTGTCCATCCCATGTGCAACTGTGACCTGAGGAAGCTTCCTTCCTCAATCTTGCATGCTTCTTCACTTACTTTCTCACATCTTAAACCTCAGATCCAGGACCAGCTTCTGTTCTTTGTCCTATTTCATCATCCCCTGCTACTCCCACTCCCCATACAAGTCCATCAGTAACAAAAGAGAGGCTAGTGGTTCTAGCTCGTGGAGTCAGGGAGGGGCTAGGGAGGAAGGAGGGTCTCATAATGTGTAATCAGCAAGTACCCACCATTCTGCCCCTTCCTCGGGAGAGCTGGCCAAATGTTAATCCTTAAATAGATTTCTAGCTTCCAGTTGGAAGGCTTGTGCTGCTTCTCTGTTGAGCATTGTGTTCTGCACATCTGTGTTCTTGACTTTCTTTAGCAAAGTTTTTCTAACTATTATAACAACAGGAGATTTAGTCCTCAACATCAGAATGGTTTCTCAACATCTTTTCAGAATGGTCTCAAAAAGGTGTCGTCCAATGGAGGTAGTGTTTTAGTGAAAATAATCCGAGGTAGAGGGATTAGAGGATGTGGGTTCTTCTCCTTGTACTTAATCTTGTGACTTTGGATAAGTCACTTAGCCTTTGAGTCTCATTTTACTTTTTTTTTTAAGATTTTATTTATTTATTTATTTGATAGAGATCACAGAGGAGGAAGCAGGCTCCCTGCTGAGCAGAGAGCCCGATGCAGGGCTTGATCCCAGTTCCCTGGGATCATGACTTGAGCTGAAGGCAGAGGATTTAACCCACTGAGCCACCCGGGTGCCCCTCATTTTACTTATTTGTAACATAGAGACAATACTCTTTTATTGTGTAAGTCATGTTCTAAGGATTAAAAGAAATATTGTTTTTGAAAATCTTTGAAATTTTCAAAACAGTGAGAAGGAAGATTTTTTGAACTATCATTTGATGTTGGTAAAAAAAAGGCACTGCTGATTCTTTCTGGAATTTATCTGCCATTTTACCTGTACGGTATTTTCTAAAAGTAAAAATAGGAATATATTTCTTTCAGGCAGCAGAAGATAGCAGACAGAGAAAAGAGAGCAGCAGAACAACAAAGGAAGAAAATGGAGAAGGAGGCTCAGAGGCTAATGAAAAAGGAACAGAACAAAATTGGCGTGAAGCTTTCATAACGGATGTCCTTCACATGTCATAGTGCCAGTAGGAGAGATATGAGCTCCACAATTCAAGCAACATTTATATGGATTTAAGACTATTTTCAGAATACAAACACATTGCTTGATTTTAATGCATTCATCAGACCATCTAGGAGACCAGGATTCTCTCAAAGTACCTTGAGCTCTTAGTGATTGAGACTCAAAAAAACAAAGACCTATGAGGCAATATTTTTTTCAACATGCTCCAAGTGTAAGACAATTGTTTGCTGTAAAGAAATTATTACAAATGGAATATACCAGTACCTCTTCTAGCTAGTGTTTCTAGCTAAATAAATGGGTGTAAATAATTTTATGGTGGGAAAGAACTCTGCTCTCTATAATGCTTTCCTTCATTGTGCATAATGATAAAATAAATAATTTTAAATATTCCTTTGTTTCCATGATTATCTGACCTAATTCAGACAAACTTGCAGGGCTTTAACCTCTTTATTTTTGTTGTCAGAGCTGGTATTGGCATACATTTCTTCAGTCTGAACTGATATTGTTTACGTTTAATATGACGTTAAGGAATTTGATGACTTTGCTTTTCAAGAAAATGACATTAAATGCAATAATTTTATTTATCATAAAGATTTTATACAACATTGTTTTCTTTTAGATGGTATTGTAATGGTATACATATTTGTAATTTATACTGCATGTATAAACATTGGTAATCAGCAAAAATGACAAATTTGTTTTGCGTTATTATAATTAGTGAGTTTTAAAAAACTAATATTAGTAGTTTTTTCCTTTTGTTGTAGATTTTAAGATGTTACAGTGTTTTAAGTACCTTAGTCCCTCCCCCCACAAAAGCCATTAATTTACAAACACAGAAAGCCTTTGGTTCTGATATTTTAAAGCTTTCAGATGATTACTCTGCCAGTTTTATATATCTGACACAATGCAGTTTACTGTGTTGTTGGCTAAGATAATACTGATTCATTACATTTTAAATTGAGATAGGACTAATATTTTTATTTTTGGATGTTGACTGGCTCTAAAATATTTTGAAGGAAATAGATACATACTGTGTTCACAGGAAAATAATAGATTTGATAGTTTAAATCCCATTAATTTTTTCTCCATGATTAAAATACATTCAGACTGATTTTCTATGGCTTTAGAATTTTTAAAGATTTTTACTTTCATAAAAGTTGTTGCCCAGAGTTAACATTCTGTGGAGGTTTTTTTAAGTGTCATAGATACTCTGCAGGCTCACTACTGCTGATATATTTGAATTAAAATATTTCATAGTAAAATCATAACCTGTACAGTGAGATCACCCTAAGTCCTTAGCCTAAGCTCCTAGACTAAATGTGATTACAGAATCCAGTTGACATTTAACTTTGGTAAAAATCTGCTTTTTATAGTCCCAGGCCACATTTTCAGTTATCATGTTTATTAGAGTTTCTGCCAACAAACTTCCAATTAAATAGAATTAGACTCAAATTTTTAGTAACAAATATATTCTCTTCCATTATTTGTATTTATTTATTCTTATTTATGGAATGCTACTTGATTTCTCTAAATTTGGGATTCATAAAGGGTAACCTCTCCTTTAGTACAATAAATTTTACTGCTTTTCCCCAGTAGTTGAGAAGTATTAAAGTCTACTTTGGTCATGACTTTCATGATACGGGATTTTGTTTTTTGTTGGCTTTTGTATTTTTGATTAGAAGTGAAGACTGGTTAGAAATTGTTCTTTGATAAATTAGAAAGATTTTTTTAATGAGATGAATAAATAGCTATTCGGGGTTTTTTTTTTTTTTAAACTTCTGTTGGTATATAAACTAAATTCCTGTGTTAAACTGGGTGTAATATGGTCCCAAAAGAAGTTGTGAAGTAAGTTAAATATATATGATATGATAAACACCTCATGGTGACAAGCTGACTTTCAGCTTTGAAAGTTATAGTTTGTTTTTCTTTTAATTTTAATTAGGAATTGCCAGTCTTAGAAGCCCATTAGTGAAAGTAAAGTAGAAATATGGGTAGGCATAGATAAAATTAGTGAAGTGCTACCCATTATCTGAATTGTGCATTTCATGTACTGAGATACCAAGTGATAAGCAGAGTGTGAAACTTGTGTTTTGTGCCTCTCTATATATATATGTATGTAATGTTTCCACTCTTATTAAGCTGTAGCTGAGGTTATCTTCTAGTTGACTTTTGGCTCTTTTTTAGTAGCATATTTAATTCAATCAACATATTAGATCTGAGAATTTAAAATTCAGCATCTAAATTCCTCAGTTTTGACATGCACTCGCCTCTGGCCAGGATGGCGACTATTCTTTAGATGAAGATTGGTGGATGGGAGGATGGGGATAGCTGTAGGAACCGGCATCCGGATGGAGCTTCCAACAGTTCTCTGTACGCTACCGGGGAGGTGCAGATCTGACCGCAGCCAGTGTTCCAAAAAGCCTGTTTTGTCACTAATGATGTAATTACCAAAGGGATGGTCTGGACAGATAGAGCTAACACACATCTTGTTTAATCCTACGTAGTTCAGCTTTAAACTAACCTACCGCAAAGATTTTCACAGCCTTTAGCCCCTTGTGCAAAAGAAATCTTTCATAAGGTGTGTAAGCAAACAGTTACCGTGGTGAGTGGTTTGGGCTGAAGCCACTTTGGGAGGTAGCTGTGCACTAGGGCTTACAAATTGTTTATGGGAGGAATCTTCTCAGATGAGTTGGAGGGATGAGGAAGGTGGGTTCATGAAGAGATTATTTTAGTAGTGAATAACTTAGTAAACTTGTTTTCTGTTTACGTAGATTTTTAAAATTTGAGGTACTTTGTCCTGATATCAAAAGGGAGATCTTTTTATCTTCATATAATTTACTTCACTTCAGTATAACCAACGGTGTTCCAAGGTTAATAGGATTAGTTTGTGGCTCCTTTTGTATATAACTTTTTTTTAATTTTGCTTCCCACCTTTTATTTTCCTTGCCCCTTAGTCGTGGCTATTGGGCATGCTCAGTAAGGAACCAGGGTAAGTTTTGAGAGTAATAGATTCTTTTCACCAAAAGCCTTGATCTTCCAGAGCTAGAAACAGACACTATTCCAGGAACACCCTCTTAGGCACATCCCTCCCCTAACTCCCCGGGGTTCTACTGTCACCTGCTACTTCACCAAGCAGGAGCTTTCACACAGAAACTTAGGCTAGAAGTCTGTGGCCAGCCAGGGTAATTACAGCCTCCCCCTCTGGAAACTTCCATGGATGTTAATACAGGTGCTTTGCCTATATATTGATCTGATTGCATCAGTTCTGAGAGCTCAGAGTTCTCAGCTGTAGAAATGGTGCAGTATTAAATCGCCTGAGTTTGCACATCATTTAAATGTAGATGATGGTTTTAAGGATTGACTGAGACTATAAGTGTTCATTATAGTGCCCGTGGCATATACACAAACACTCAGCAAATGGTAGTTGTTATGATTCCACATTTTGCTGTGCACTCTTGGCAGCCCCCTCCCTGTGGACAATTGGAGAGGTTGGCTGGTCTTACCATATTAATCTTTAAACACCTTTATGGTGACTGCAAGTTTAATTAAGAAAGGGAAAGCATTATGTGTTCAGCAGTATCTGAGAGCCTAATTATATCAATGACTCTTCCCAATCCAGTGAGGTAGACACTACCCCATTTCACATAAGAAGAAACCAAAACTTAGAGAGGCAGTTATGTGCTCAATTATAGCAAGCTTTGAGGGCAGGTTACCTTAGTGGTTAATCAGTATTCATCGTGGACTATGATTTCAAAGTCCTCTTTGCTAGAAACTGCCAGCTGCCAAAGGTTCACCATTAGAATTTCCTTTCTAGTTCTTAAAGAATTCAGTGAAAATGACGTTACAAATTATAGTAGATAACACCTATGTGTGTTTACTAAGAACTTATTTAATAAATAAGGAAATTGGTTTGCTCTTATTGTCATGTAAATAACAACTGTTGTTGAATGTCAATGCCATTATGACTGTATTTCCAGTTTACTTGGGTCAGATATTATAAACAAGACAAAATGAAATGTGGTTTATATTCACACAGTTGCAAAAATAGGCCAATTAGCCCAGTTGATTGGATCATTGTTCACTTGATCATTGGCCAAGTTCACAGGTTTTGTGCATATGCAGACCACAGCTGTACCCAGAGACAGTCCTGTCACAAACTGTGTCCCTGACTTTGTCCGGTTATCTTCCGAACGTGTGTCTTTAGGATCTGATTGAGAGTGTAAATGGCACAGAAAAAGTCATTACCATGCATAGGAAATTCAAAAGACATACTCTAAGTTGGTGGTATGTTGCGGGAAATCATTGTGGTTCCTTACTCTTATGTCAATTTTGGCTCATTATAAGATATTAACTTCTGCCCCAAATCGGTTTCATTTGCTAAAATAGTCAATTCTTAATTTATATATCAAGGCAGTTTCCAAACCTGTCAATTGTTCCTAAATAAAACCAGTGCTTATCTACTTTGTAGAGAAAAATGTCATCATCATTATTAGATATATTGGCTTATGAAATAAATTTTTAAAAAATAGTTTTGACTATTTCTTTTAGTGGTAAATGAACTAAGATGTACATAAGGCTACAGATATATTTAACTTCCTTCATTTAAGTATAAAGTACAGAAGAATACAGGTGCTTTGTAGTTCTTTCTGAAGCTTCACAGCACATGTGAACCTCATAGCTGATTATAAGGAACCCTCACGGAGGAAGATAATTCCATGGGTCATCATTTTCAAGACTTTTTTCCATGGACTGCTTTCAGCGGGAGATGTGGAAATTATGACGACTGCTTTCGTTGTTCGTTTTCTCTATATAACCAACAAGCCAGAAATAATGTGCTGGTTCGGAAGAATTAAAGGTCAGTTTAAAATGCGAGCACCTATTGTTTACTGTAGACAGCGGGGCTGGCACACCATGTCAAACACTGCGAGTTGGTTGATTGCCAGGAAGGGGAGGGAGGGCCTCACCGCACCATCAGACTACAGAAACACCGCCGTTGTTCACGGTTCTCATATTCCAGTTCATGACAGCGCCAGTCTGGCAAAAATGCAATTTTTCAAAGTTATTCAAAAGCACTTGGATCAAACACCTTCAGGGAATGAGAGTGAAACTCTCCCTGGCGGTGGGTCAGATAAGATCACCATGGGGACGAACTCCGGGGCAGTGAGGAGCGGGCGGGTAGGATGCCTGCCTTCGAAAGCACCGGCGAGGGAGGCAGGCCGGGTGTCCAGGCTAGCAGCAGCCCTCTGCTGCGGCCGAGTCCCAGGCGCCGACTCCAGCTCGGAGGCACGATCCTCTTCACAGTTAAACCAGCAGATCACTGGCAAACAAAGTTGTGTGAGGAAAGATTAGGAAACATCTCCATGAAGCATTCATCTGTTTAGGACAGTAGAGGATGGAGCTCTTTAGCATCGCCCAGAATACTAGTCCCGGGGACTGGGAATCTCCCTGCAGGTGACAGGCGGGTTTCCAAGCACCCCATATTTAGTGAACTGCTGTCCTAGCTCTTCTCCTAGGTGATGCTGAGACCGCTACAGGGGATGAGTGGGAGGGGAATCCCCCGTGCCCAAACTTCACTTTTATGTGGCTTACGTATGGGGATTTTTGTCGAAAACATCTTTTAGGGGCGCCTGGGTGGCTCAGTGGGTTAAGCCTCTGCCTTCGGCTCAGGTCATGATCTCAGGGTCCTGGGATCGAGCCCCGCATCTGGCTCTCTGCTCAGCGGGGAGCCTGCTTCCCCCTCTCTCTCTGCCTGCCTCTCTGCCTACTTGTGATCTCTGTCAAATAAATAAAATCTTAAAAAAAAAAAAAAGTCTTTTAAAAGAGAGACACATTTACAAAACTTAAACAGTACGGATGTATTCCAATCTTAATACAAACTCTTCTGAGTAAGATTTGATACAAACTTTCGGAGATTTTAAAAACTGTTTGGAATGACTGCTGCAACCATTAGTCATCAGAGCCGTTGTGACTGCAAGAGAACCAGTAGTCACAGCACAGCACGTCCTCCAGTGGTTTAAAAATAGTACCTCATAGCCACCTGTTTTATTCCGTGTGGACTTCTAATTGTGTTCGTCTGGGACAACAGGGAGTTTGACATTCTTTTAAGATTTGATTGCTAAAAGCCATTATTTTTCATTTCCTAAGGTACTGCTTCTTTGTGCACACTTTGCCTGGTAAGACAGAGAATAGATGAATTTTGTGGAAGTGCTCACTGTGCCAGAATGGAAATTGCAAACTGCCCCTAAACCTTTTAAAATGAAAAGTCCTCAAGAGGAAAACATATCAGACCTAACCACTACTTAGGCAGGGCCTGTGATAGATGCAAATCACAGACTTCCTTTTTCTCCTGCCACAAATGTCAGAAACGCTTGGCATCTGAGTGCGATGCATTTTCCCCCATTTCTGAACAGCTCAGCTTGGAAAGGTCAGCATATCCCTTTGGGGGAAAAAAAATCTTTTCTTATAAATTGGAATGTTTGCACACAGAACTGTAGGAAATGCTTAACATTTGCTCTGATGGGACAGCAATTTGTTCAATAGGGTGGAATTGTCCTTCTTTTTCCATTTTCCTGCCTATTTGTGCATCACAGGCACACGAATTACTGAATGCAACTTCGAGCGCTTCTGAGATCAGATCATCCTGTCCACAGAACCAGCCAACGCCTTGGGCTTCCAAAAGGCAAGCTACGTTCCATCTTTTATTTACTCCAAGGGACTCATTTGTGAGAGACTGCTCTGAATAAAAGCAGTAATTTTCCACACACTATACATACTGAAGCCCTGAAGTAGGAGAAGGAAGGGCGGGGAGGCGGAGGGTGAGGAAAAGAAAAACAGAACAACGGGTCCAGGATGTCTTGCTTCACCTTTGTCCACATTTGTTTCAGTGTGGAGAGGACACCCAGTGTCCCATGTTTCAGATGAGGTCATTCTGTTTGACTCCTCTGGGTCACTGAAAGAGGGGTACAAATCATTACGACAAAGCAAGTCGTTGTTCGTGATCAGCTGCCTCCAATTTGATAATCAACATAAATATTTGTGGTTCATGGAGAATTCTTCACCAGAGCCCATCTCTC
>RCUC01138165.1:0-20998 GCA_003697995.1 Taxidea taxus jeffersonii | reverse complement strand
CCCCCCTGAACCCCATCTCTAACATTATAGGGTCCAGCTGTAGTTGAAACCCAGTGCTATTTCCCAAATGGATTTCATATTGTCCATCTGGCAGTAACTAAGTGACCGGAAGCTGGCTTATTGATGGATATCTTGGAATATTCAAATTCTTGCTTCTCAAGGTGGGGGCAGGCAGGAGAGGTGGGGTGGTGGGGTGGGGTGGGGAGGAGAGAATTAGTGAAACAATAACAAAAAGCTGCTGACCTTTGTCACCCTTTTGCAAATAACCTCTCAAGCTCTGATGAGGCCTCAGTGATCTCCCATGTGAAATTAGGGTAGAGGCACTGCCCTTGAGTTCAACTTCCCAGGGCCTCTGTGTGGGCTGCATCTTGCTGTCCCACTGGCCATTAGCAAGAGGGAATTTGATGTTCCTCTCATCTTGGGATGGGTGGTAAGAGACTGATGAAAATCCTGGATCCTGGTGCCTAGAAGAGGAAATTATAGCTAAAAAGCAAAATAATCTAACAGATGACAAGTGGCATAGAGCAGTGACATATCACCTTGGTAAGGAATTTGTTCGTTAGTGCAATAGGCATCCTAGGTGAGGGCTGGAAAATTGCTCTGGAGGATGGAAATGGAGGTGATGTCTCCAAGGGAGGTGGCCATGTTCCAACAGGGAGTCAACTGCTGTAGCAGTGTGGGGTGACTGGGATTGGCTTAGGGCAAAGGAGGTGGAGGATGTCAGTTTGCCCAAGAAACCCTAAACGTTGTGGAAGTTGGAATAACACACCAAACACCAAGAGGAACAACTACTGAGGACCATCTTGCAACAGAAATGAGTGCCGGCTGTATCCTTTTAGATATCTTATTGTTTCCTCTAGGACATTACTCATTCTCTGCCCAGATTTTTCAGTTGTGTTCTATCTTCAAATAAAAAGGACAAAATGCTTCCCAGAGTCCAGAGGGACTACTGTGACCACAGGATCTCTTTGGCCCAGGGGAAGGGCCCACTCAGACAGCATCAGATTGGAAGAGGAAGACTTCCAAATGGAATAAAGTGTCACTATTGTGTCCTGGAAAGTCCAACTATCTCCACTTAGAAGAATCTTACACATCTTGATAAGGTTTGGTAAGATGCCCACAATACCTACATTTTTTCCTTTTGGCTGTGAGAATTAGGAAGTTTTGTTGTATGAACCTAAAGGCTTGTATAAGCTTCAAAGCTTCCAGAGGTTTAGAAACCGTCATTTCCAAGCAGTTATGAGGAAGCCTGTTGTCCCACTGCTTGATATTGAAGGACGAAGGTCATGCTTCCTGGAGCAGGATGAGGACATTGCCTACCAGTGTAGGATACAGTGAAATTCAATGGAAGAATGGGGAACATTCAGAAATAGGATCAGTAAGAAGTAGTTACCAATAATACAAAAGAGAGGGAAGAATCAAAGGTGATATAGAGATTTCTAGCTTGTTGAAGTGGAAGATAGAGTATGGAGTACCTTTAGCTGCTCAGTTGCAAGGACCAAGGAGGCTAATGTCCAGCTGGTTTGAGTGAGATGGCTGTAGAGGTTATGGAAATACTAAAATATTTCCATGGTAAAGAGTTTCCATTAAACATCCACATTCCATTCAATGTCACTGAAGCCCCCCCAGCCACTGTCATGTCCTCCAGGGTCCCTTGATTTACTTTCCATTTATTAATAGTGCTGACCCTGCTGCTATAATTGGAATCTGTGCTCATGTTCTAACACTTTTTAAATATTTTGGATATCACCCTTGGTCCCAAGGGATGAGGGCATTGTGGGGAGTGTGTCTATGGCTGGTGTAGGAGAAGAAAAGAAGAAGAAATAGAAATTTACGCCTGGTGGCTCAGTTGGTTAAGTGGCTGCCTTCGGCTCAGGTCCTGATCCCAGCGTCCTGGGATCGAGTCCCACATCGGGCTCCTTGCTCGGCAGGGAGCCTGCTTCTTCCTCTGCCTCTGCCTGCCGCTTTGTCTGCCTGTGCTCGCTAGCTCTCTCTTCCTCTCTCTCTGACAAATAAATAAATAAGTAAGTAAATAAATAAATAAATAAATAAAAGAAATTTATGTCTTAGAAGGGTGTCAAGGTATGTTAGTCAGCTTGGGCTGCCATAACACAGCCCCACAGACTGAGTAGCTTGAACAGCAGGATTTTATTTTTTCACAGTTTTGGAGACTACAAGCCCCAAATCAAGGCATCGGCAGGGTTGGCTTCATTCTGAGGTCTCTTTCTTTGACTTGTACATGGCTGTCTTCTCCCTGTGTCTTCACATGGTCTTCCCTCTATGTGTGTCTGTGTCTTAATCTTTTCTTCCTATAAGGACATGTCATGTTGGATTAGGATCCACTTCAGTGACCTCATTGAATCCTAATTCCCTCTAAAATAAGGTCACATTCTGAGGTCCTGGGGGTTAGGACTTCAACATATAAATCTGGGGGAGACAGAATGCAGCCCATAACACAAGGCAAAAGACTAGAATGTAAATTCAGACCACTTTGGCAAAAACAGATTCAAAACCAAAATGCAGCATCAGAAAAGATGAGAAGGTGGAAGGGGGCATGAGAGGGTGGCCAGGAGGAGTATAGGAGCTAGAGTACCAGGTGGAGGGCTTTAGCAGACCCTTAATAGTTTCCTTGATTGTGGTAATCAAGAGCTATTTGAACATAGGACAACCAAAAAACTAAGCTTTGAATTCTGTTATGGGAAAAGTGTCCTTAGGATTTGTGGTTGGAAATTTCCAGAAAGCTGTTGGAGGTCAGAGTTTGAGTTGAGAAGGGTGATCTTCTCTAGAGTGCAGATTTAGAATTCAGTCACACTCAGATGTTGAGGGATCCTCTCCTACCCCAAAAGTATGGGGTCTGTCTCAGGGAAGTGGACTGCTTCTGCCTTGCTTTGTGGGCTCTCATCAGCTGCCATAAATATTATGCTTATTGGGGGCTCATTGTTAGTCACTTGGTGTCACCTTGAAATAACAAGCTGGGCTTCCTGTAAATCAGCCATAGCCACTCAACTCAGAGATGCTGCCTGAAGGGTCTAAATTCAGAACCATTAATTAATTCCTTCCCAGTGTCCAGGGCATGGGGAGCTCAAGCCCTCCCATTTCCCCTTATTGCTGCTGGCTGGGTAATGTCATGCAGGTCTCCCTTTTAATTTAGCAATGTTTTATTTGACAAGCATCTAGATTGCCCTTACTCACCCTGTTTTCTTGAGTGAAAGAAAGAAAACAAGAGATCAAGGCACTGATGCTATCTGCCCTGCAGAAAAATGGCAAAGATTATAATATGTTATATTTAGATTCACAATGTACCTAAGGAAGATAATTGGGAAATTAAGTTGCCTGATTGGGAAGGCAGCAGTCCTTCTGTTTTCATCTGGCTGTGCAGTCTCGTAAATGTTCAGGGCTTTAGTACCTTCAGGCACTTATAATTAATTTTAAAAATTGGAAGATTCTGTATATAAACTGCCTGATTTAATGAGATAAGTCAAAAGGGGAAATGGGGGGGGGTGGTTCTTGCAGTAATTGGTTGTTACAATTTCCACATTGCCTTTCTAATCCATTCTGTTGCAAAAAGTTAGGTTTTCAGATCGTAGAAGTCCATGGAAATAAGTGCTGGTTAAGATGAAGAGAGGGAAGTCTCCACCACACCCAGGGAGGTTCCTGGGAGGTCAGGACCCTCTCAGCCTGCCCTGTTTTAAAGGAGAGAGACTCTGCCTTCCTGAGAAGAGTTCCCGATGGCAGACCTGAGGTTGGAGTCATGGACTAGGGAGGGAAGTCTTAATTGGAAGCTTTCAATATTAGATTTTTCTGGAGACTCCATGCAGCCAACCCTTCAACAGGGAAACCAATCCTTTCTGTACCCAAACTAGAAAGGAAATGTCCTCTCAAATAAGGTCATCTCTGAATTTGAGAAACCCTAAGATGAAGTGTTGTGTCAGTTTGCAAGGGCTGTCCAGTGTACCCCAGGTTGGAGGCTTAAACAACAGAAAGTCATTTTCTCACAGTTCTGGAGGCTGGCAGTCTGAGGTCAGGGTGTGGGCAGAGTTAGCTCCCTCTGAAGTGTCCTGCCTTGGCTTGTGGATGGCCATCTTCTCCCTGTGTCTTCACATGGTCTTTCCTCCATGTGTGTCTGTGTCCTAATCTCTCCTTGTTGGGAATAGGGCCCACCGTTGTGACCTTATTTGACCCTAATGACCTCTTTAAAGACCCTGTCTCTAAATACAGTCACATTCTGGTGTCCTGGGGGTTAGAATTTCAACATACGGATTTTGGAGGACACCATTTAGCCCATAAGAGATGTGTATCTTATTTTCAAAAATAAAATTACAGAGGTTTTTTCCTCTTATTCCATATTTCCTTTTTCACCTTCTCTGCATTTCCTGTGTCAACTTTGATAATGATTCAAATGATCAACTCTCTCCCTCCCTCCCAATTTCTTACACACACCCACACACTCACTCACACACGACAGTCTTTCCGATCTCCAAGCCATTTTCTGATTATTGAAAGCAGAAATGCATTCTTGTTTCATATACACCTTCCTGCCATTTCTCCTTGGCTCCTGGGATCAAAGGTGAGCCAGACAACTCTATCAGGTCATGCCCGAATAAAGCAAAATCCCTAAGTTCTGTAGAACATCTCTTTTGTTACCTTCCTTAGTATGTTTCACAGAGAGAGGCCCCGTGGGAGGCTGTGGCCCACCGTCAGTGATAGAGGCAGCCTGGTCACAGGTTACTGCAAAGGCAAGTGGCGATTCAGTGAGATGCTCCTGTTCCTCTTGCTTCAGGAGCTGTGGGAAGCACGGGCCATTTATTCAGAGCTTCTTATGGCGGGGGATCAGCCAGCATCACTGGCATTGGGCAGACTCTATGGGAGGCAAGGGAGTGGAAAGCTTTATAGAGAATACAAAAAAAGCTTCAGGGTTCGATTAGAGTTTGGGGGAGCTGTAGGTAAGCTAGATAGAAGCAGGGCCCCCTGTGTGACTGTTTAGGGAAGCGCATCTGGCTTTCTCTGGTTATTCCTGACTTGGCAATGGGGGCAAAAATCAGGGAAGCTGCCAGCTATTCAACAAGCGTTGGGTGTCTTGGGCCGATTGCTACCCAGGTTATGGTTTGGCCTCCTGGGCTGCTTGCTGCAGAGGCATGGGCCTGGTCTATTGTGGGTAAAACAACACCCTCTACCTGAAGCCGGTTTGTTTGACTACAGGAGATTCCTGGTGGCTGCTGGTGATTGGACTTGGACAACTAACTGTATGAGTGCAAGGACAACTATTAGAATCCCAGAGTAAGCTGGGTTTTGTTAACTTCATGGAAGCCTTAATAAAAGAAAACGATACCCTCACATCAGCCAACTGTGGAAAGCTGGGGGCCTCTAGGAAGGGCTCAGGGCCTCAGGATCTCTGTCGGTCAGGGGCAAACTGGAGATCCGCGAAGACATGGCCTGGAACCCGTGCCCCTCAAGGCACTGCTCATGCTCCTGAGGCCAGCCACCTGTTGTCTTTGGCAGACCCATGACCAGGATCAGGTCTCAGAGTCCTGCCAGCACAGGGACAGAGCAGTTCCTGGTCACCATTCAGTTATGTGCTCTATACTCTTGAAGTCGGCATGGGCCACTGCTGCACAACAGCGGGAATGCTGCCTTTCCTTTCACTAGAAGTCATTCATTCTTACAGTAGGGGAAGCTATTTTTTTCTGTAATGGACCAGAGAGTAAATCTTTTCATCTTTGCAGGACATCTGAGCATGGCTGGCCCTCCGGGACTCTGCCAACTTAGTCAACACAACGGCAACATTCCCACGGCTAGGTGAGGCTAGGTTCTAATAAAACTGGAAACAGGTAGTGGCCACATCTGGCCCACAGGCTGTGTTGTGTCAACCTCTGTCTCAGGTGATCATTCAGTCTCTCAGATTTCATTTCTACACGGAGGGAATGAGAGTATCGATCTCAGGCAATGCTTCTCACACTTAAGCAAGCACTAGAATCATCTGTGAAGCTAGTGAAAGCAGAGATTCTTGCACACTACTCCCAGAGATTCTGATTCAGAGTCTGGAAGGGGCTTGGGGACTTGCATATCTAAGGTACTTCCGGATGAAGCTAAGGCTGCTGGTCAAGGGATGATGGTCTGGGTAGTGAAGGTCTGAGACCACACTTACCACCCCTGGCTGCAGAGATTTTCTAGAACTGATGCCTCTGCTCTACCTGAGACCAATGCAATTAGAAGTAAGATCAAGCTTCTGACTATTTTAGAAGTCCCCCCAAAGATTCCAATGTGTAGTCAGGGTTGAGGCCCACGGGTGGAATGGAACTCCGAAGCTCTCCATGTGGCTCCCCAGCTCGCAGCAGCAGCAGCGTCGCCTGGGATTTGCTAGAAATGCAGAACCCCGGGCCCCTGCTTTATCAGCTGAATCAGAGTTTGCATGTTAATGAGATCCCTCGCTAATTCATGTACACATTAAGGTCTGAGAAGTGGGGCTTTAAAGAAGAGGATAAGCTTAACATTTACAAGTTCTTTTTTTTCCCTGCAATGTTCTGGGCCCTGGGCAGACCCCTTACCACAGTTTCTCCTAAACTTGTCTGTATTCATTTCCTACTGCTGCCCTAACAAGTTACATGGACTTAGTAGATGAAGACAACCGCCCCCGCCCCCCTTATTATCTCACAGTTCTGTAGGTCAGAAGTCTGGCAGAGGCAGCTGAGCTCTGTTCTTAGGATCTCCCAGGCCCAAGGTAGGGTGTTGGAGGGCTGGCTCTGGGGAAGAAGCCATTTCCAGGCTCATCCCAGCTGTTGGCAGAATCTCGTTCCTTGTGAATATAGGTCGGGGGTCCCTATTCCCTTGTGGACTATCGGCCAGGGATTATTTTTAGCTTCTTGAGACCACTCTGAAATCCCTTTTACGTTGTCCCCTTCCTCTTCCAAGATAGCAACCACGCGTCCAATTTCTTCTCATGCTTCCAGTTTCTCTCATTTCCCCTTCTGCGACCAGCTAGAAGAAATTCCTGGTTAAATTTAACAAGTTCCCATGATCAGATTAAGTTCACCAGGATAATCTTCATTTTTCACTAATTCAAAATCAACTGATCAGTAAGCTTAACAACATCTCCAAAATCCCTTTGGCCATGGGCATGATGCCTCATCACAGTTCCAGTGCTGGGGGCTAGGCTGAAGATTTGGAGGCCATTAAACAATTCTGCCTTCCACACTACCCATACCACACGGCTCACCAGTAAGTCTTAGAGCCAGAATTTGAATTTAAGTTTGTCTGACCCTCAAACTCACAGTAAGACTCTTTCGTAACTTGTCTCTCAGTGGGGGAAACAAACATGTTACAGAGAACTTTATAGTTATCAATCAACATTCCCATCTATTGTGTGGTTTTGATGTGGGAAACAGAGGCAGAAGAAAAATTATTAAATTTCCTTACCTACTGACAAGCCCTTAAAACAGGTAGAGTGACTCCTCTAGGGACTCAACTACCCCCACCTTAAGGCTTTGCTAAGGGCAAAAGACAATCCTAGCCTGACCCACCCCCTGCCCCCAACCAGGATCCTATAAGTCTAGTTTAACAATTCCTTTGGAAACTTTATTTCTAAACCTCCAAGATAGTGTCAACAATCATTCCCAAGCATATGGCCCACTGATATACATCTAAAGGGTCTCAGGAGAAGGTTTTATTACTGGTAATGAATAACCTTTTCCCCAAACAATAGCTAGGCCCTCAAGGTCCTAGAAACCTTGCTTCCAAAATTCCTTAGAGATTTACATCATCCCTAATCCCCTCCCCAACTTACAAGTATATAATAGACCACTCCTCACATCCCCGGGGCAGCATCTCTTCCTGCCCACGGGTCCTGTCCCCGTGCTTTAATAAACCACCATTTTGCACCAAAGATGTCTCAAGAACTCCCTCTTGGTCATTGGCTCTGGACCTCACCCCACCAAACTTCACCTATATTCTAGAACTTCATCAGTTTGGCCTTCTAAGAAACTCCTTATAAGGCACTGCTATTCCTTTTTGTGGATGATGAGACCAGGGATTGAGAACGCCTATTTGTTCATGACGTTAAAGGCAGAAAATAGCAAATTAAGGACTGAAGAACAGCTCTTGACTCCAAATCCCCTACATTTCCCTTTAAATCATCACAATCCATTATTTTCTTATTTAGATCATTCTCATTATCTAATTGGGAAACAAATGTACTGGGACAGAATAAAGAAAGTAGCAGAGCACTTCCCGATTGGATCTAATGTTTGAATGCTACTGTGAGTCTTGTGGGGAAAAATGGGCCCACCTGTTGTGCTAATTGAAGATGAATTCTACCCAAATGCACAGCAATACTCTCTCCATTCAAATTCTAAAACTTATTGTTCTTAAAGAAGATAGTCAATGAATTTACAAACCTAATTTGGAAAACAACCAATTCATGAAACAAAACCTTTTTACTGAAATTGCAAGTCAATCAAGCAATTGTTTTTGAGAAATGACAGGATTTTGGATATATGTCCTTTGTGATTAGGGAGTTAGCCCCCTCACAGAAAAAGCTTAGGAGGAGATCAAGGAAACATCCTATTGCCAGAGACTCTCTTCAGTTCATTCCCTTGTTTCTAACAGCAGAGAAAACAATGTAGCCTGAAAGAATGCTCCTACGATTAAAAAGCTAGGCTTCTTCTGGAGGTCAGAAGGATGGATCCATGTTAAGCTCTCCTGGGCATGGCCAACTAGGATGCAGGCCTATGGAGCGTATCTCACCTGAGCCCCATACACTCTAATCATTTTTTTCATCTCCTCTTGGGGCAAAAGTTGTATCCAGTGAGAAACTATCTTTACACTGCCAGTTTAGAAGTTATTTTATGCTTAAAGAATGGCCAATCATTTGTTCAAATTAAAAAGGCTAGAGATTCAATGGTATCATGGGCTGGTTTCCTTGTCATCATTGATAGATGCAAGGACCTCTGTCACCATCTGGGATGCAGTCTATGGGCTAGACAAATTATGGGAAGAATTCGGCCTTAGGTCAATTTTGTTAAAAGCCTTCAGAGCTTGGAGGATCAATGAACATAAGAGAAGGGTTAACCCCAAGGGCTCCTGGTTGGTGAACAAACACATCAAAGAGAAATCACACTGTTCCCTTGGACAACTTCTGATGTTGCTATAACCAGTTGATTTCAAGAGACTTGGAAGGATAAACATGGACAGGTTACAAACATGGGACTCTTTCGTTTTCTCCATTTAGCTGGGACTTTTATCCCTTTATTTTTCATGAGGTGGGTTATTTTAACAATAGATGCTGGTAACAACAGCCAATACCCAATCTGTCATTTCCTTTTTAAAGATTTTATTTTTATTTATTTGACACAGAGAGAGATCACAAGTAGGCAGAGAGGCAGGCAGAGAGAGGGGGTGGGGAAGCAGGCTCCCCGCTGAGCAGAGACCCCGATGTGGGACTCGATCCCAGGGCCCTGAGATCACAATCTGTCATTTCCAACACAATCTTTCCTAAGAGGGTATTTGTAGCATATTCGACAGAAAGCATGATTTGTCCATCATTTCCATAGACTGCTGTGGGGTCCCAGGAAGAAAAATAAGGTGGCTCTAAGGAGGAGCTGAGGGAATAAGTCATTTTTGGCTCTTTATGTTGGTTTGAGAGCATCTGGTCTTTTCCAACCATTTTTGGAGGGAGAATCGGTTGTAAGAAAAATGTGGATGTTGATGGAGAAATAGAAGGTGGGCCAGAGTGGTCAGTAGTCTAGGTGACAAATGGCGGTAAGGATGTCATTTTCTCAGAATGTGTATATTAATGCTCAGTAGTACACATGCAGAGATAATTAGGACATGGTCCCCTCCGTCAGTAATATAATACTGATGGATTAACATCCTAGAATTAATATTTTAGATTTGGTCATTTAGGGAAGGTCATAGGTACCTCCAGCACAATCATTTAAACAAATGCATAAAATGGACCTTCTCTCTAGGATATTTCTGATGAAATTGCTTCTACAGGTTGGAAATTGGTGCTCAAGACCCTACTGAAAAACAATTGTGGACATTTCATTCAGGAAATCAAATGCAAAAACTGTCATAGTCATTTGGGTTTTATTTATAACAGGGAGAAGAATTAATAAACTGATATTACATTTGTTCCAAATCTAAACTCGATGTTCCATTTTGGGAAGATCTATGTCAGCTCCACTCTGACAAATCAGAAAAAAACAGAGACAAACACAAAACCAGCCCAGATACCAGCAGTGGCCCATGAACCAGTGGCCGGTCAATACAGGAATCAGCTGGCTCTTCCTCTTCCTGGGTCAGCCTTCCCTTTCCAAACAGAGGGTTTTAGGTTTCAATCTCTTGACTCCATTGCTCTGAGAGGCAGAGGTCTTGAAATTCCATTCCATATTTCCCTTTTGTATAGACCTTTCTCTTCTTTCCCTTCCAGAGACATTGATTTTCTTCCTTGGGTTTCTGAGAAAGCTTTGTTCCCCAGACATTTTTGTCCAGCTTGCTGACCGAAGCATTATTCACACTTCTCCTGTGGCCATGAGGATGTGACACCTGCTGGTAGGAGCTCCAGGCTCCTTCCTCTGAAGGCCAGTGGTCTGGATTTCTGACAGGGGCCATGAGAAACCTTTGAGTGAAAGTGATGTAAGAGCTCTGATCTCTGAGAATGTGAAGACTCTCACAAGGTTTTGCTTTACTTACCACTGCCTTTTAGATGGCATCTTCCGTGAAGTTCTAAGTTCTTAATTCTTTGCAGACTGGGAATGAGCTCAGGGGGGAAGTTGTACCTCCCCATTGTGAGGTATACCAAGAAGCCCTCAGCATATCCCACCGCGGCCTCCCACACAGCAAACTCATTACCTCTGTGAGGAATGGAGGTGTTCTGAATGTCATGACAGCAAGGATGAGCTCTGAAACAACTTGTGAGCATGGAGCTGAGTGGCCATTATCAGAGATCACACTAGCTGGCCTTATTCGTATGGGCTTTACCGGCTGTAAAACACACTCAGCAACACATCTCATCGGATTCTCACACTCTCAATGAGAGGCAAGTAAGGCATAGATCATTCTAATCTCATTTTACAGAAGAGAAAAGAGCAGCCCTGGGGAGGTGAAGCAGCTAGGGGGACACCAGCCCTGTGCTCCTGGAAAACTCACCCTCTTGCGTTCTGGAAAATAGCTTACCGAAAAGAGCCATCCTTCCCCTGTGACTTACACATGAATTCACGGGTGTCTCCTTATTTCCCCTGTGAAGGGGCCAGACGCAGACCCTCCTGTTCCCTGTCTTTGCCCCAGAAGGGATTAGCTGTTTGACCAATTGAGAGAAAATACTGGCTAACTTGACTTAGTCGAACTCTTACCAGACTTCTCTTCTTCCTGGGTTTGACCTTTGAACTTTGTCCTGAGGTTGAGCCCCATCAGATGGTCGACCAGTGAGAGAACGGGCTGACCTCAGGAAAGACCTGTGGAAATGTCTTCGGGAAGACATGTGGACATGTGAGCTATCTGATCAGGCTGTCCAGTCATCCCGCTCCCCGTTCCTGGTTCTTGCATTCCCGGCTTGCCCTTCCCAGAAAAGATAATTCCCTTTTGCCTGACCTTTGGAGGATCTCAGGATAGAGTGTTCTTCTGCTGCGATAGTCACTTGGAGTACAGTTCCTCCTCACCTACGTCTTCGTAGGTGATGGGGTACAGGCTAAGGATCAAAGGTGGCTTCCTGTCACCCAGCCGTGGTCACCGCTGTGGTCCGCTTGCTGGGGTGGATGGTTGAATTATGGCCCTGACTGCAGGTTCCAGGCTTGTTTCTCATGGCTCACTTGGAGCCCTTGCAGGACCGTGCCCTGCCAGAGTCTCTAGAATGCAGCTCTTGGATGGGAAATGGAGAGCATTCTCAAAGGACACCCGTGCTCCACGGAAGACTTATGCTGCCGGGCTTACACTGCTGTCTTACCCGAACCTGAGAACAAGTTGTCTGTGTCCCACAAAGGAATGAGTGAAAAGGAGGAATGGGCAGGAATTTGAGATGGAAAAATGAGTCATCTTCCCAGTGGTTCTGTTCCGTTTGGGAATGAATGTCAGGGATGTCAGGCATCCCTATTGGGAGGGAGTTCAAAAATAATTCAAAGCAGCACCATTCTGTTGAGCTCAGAGCAGAGCTGAGAACCGCATATGTGCCAACATGCCGTTTAGAGATGCTGGAGGCACAGGGATGGGTGGTCATCCTTCCCCTGAAAGGCTTCATGGTCTCGTGGAGGATCCGTGTACATGACCCGGATTCGAGAATCGAGTGCAGAATTCCCAGCAAAGTGGGCAGCCAGCCTTCTGGTCCTTGGCTAATCGTCTTGTGGCTGTGCAGCTTGTTGGCCCACTTCTTACACTTTTCTTTTCCATAATGCTGACCACAGTGGAAGGAGTTCAAGGAGAAATTCTGAACTTTATTGTATCGCTTTATAAGGCGGATAATCGACGGACTTTGCTGCCAGGATTTCTGTAGCTTGTTGGTTCCTGTGGTGGCTACGGGTCACCACTCGTTCCGTACTCCCAAGGGTGCTCTTCTCTCTGAGCCACCTGCAACATTACCTGCTTTTGTGGCTGGATTCCTTAAAATCCAATATATTCTGAAGGATGTGATCAATAAGCAGATGGTTCAGGCCCATGCACATGCCAAGAAATGAGGCATCTAATTAGCAGTTAGACCAGGGTGTGAGGCAGTTGCAGAAGGGGGGTGGGAACCCCTGCCTGGGCTGGGAGACCCCCGGATAAGACAATCAGGGCTGGTGGTGTGACGTGTCAACACAAGGTAGTTGTTCGAAGTGAGAACACAGCCTGGACCTTCAGGCTGTGCTCATTAGGGCTTCGCAGAATCCCCAATTATCTTTTGACCTGGCCCTGAGGTAGGCCCCTTTGCATTGCCCTGAAAAGGGAGTCCATGGATCAAAAAGAACACCCACTTGGAAATTATGCATGAGTTTGGCTCTGAAGCTAAGTTGGCAGAACACAGAAAAGGAGCCAGTTCTCTGCAGCCAGTCATGCCACAGAAGGAGGAGAGGAGAGATGGAGACAGAGGCAGGCGTCGGCGGGGGGTGCAGTTTGGTGCCCTGCACATGGGTGGGCAGGAGACAGTTTTGGGGAAGAGGCCAATATACTGCCTGCAATAATCCCGGAGGGATGTTTCAGTTAATCTAAGAGTCTCACTAAACATGTCAAGAGAGTAGGGACTCCTTCCCATTCCCGTCCCCCTGTCTCTGGGCTCAGACGGAACAGAAGGGGGCTTTTCTCTCCTCTGTGCCTGGGAGAACCCACTGCTGAGTGTCCCCTGGCACCAGAGGAGAGAACTGAGCTCGCTCCGACAGCGTTTCCTGTGATAGGTGAAATATACTAGTGACCCGTTGCCAGCCTGATGTTCGCTAGGGCACCGTTTTGTTGTGGTTCCAGCGTTTTCCTGCGTAGGCCCTACATGATGCTTCTAACATGAATTGCAGACTGTGAAAGAGACGACAGTGTCTGGAGTCTGGTCTATCCCAAGGGAACTGTCCTAATGCTTCTGGGGCCAATTAAGACAGAGGGCATCAAGGCTGTACCTGTGGGAAGGGACATAACCTCTCAAGTCCATTGACGCAGCTCTATGAATTAGGGTTAGCACCTTGACAACAAGTAAACATATTTAAAAAAAAATGTCAGTGCAATGTTTCTTTTTCTCAATCTGCTTTTCCTTCTTCCTTGTCATGCAAGAAGCCAAGAGAATAAAATCAACCTACTTTGCTTCTGGTTCTGGGGGAAGATAGATAATTGGTTGGATTCTGTAGGCAGATGAGTGACTGTATCTAAGGTTGTAGTAGCCGACCACAGGTAGTAAAATGAGTAAAATGATATTCATTATGATGTTTAAATTCTTTTTTTTTACATATGTCAATTCCGTTGGTCTTTTTTTTTTTTTTTGCATCTTTATTTTTTTCAGTGTTCCAAGATTCATTGTTTATGCACCACACCCAGTGCTCCATGCAATACGTTCCCTCCTTAATACCCACCACCAGGCTCACTCATTCCCCCACCCCCCTCTACACCCCAAAACCAGATAATCATGTAAAAAATGGGCAGAAGACATGAATAGACACTTCTCTAAAGAAGACATACGACATACAAATGGCTAACAGGCACATGAAAAAATGTTCATCATCACTAGCCACCAGGGAAACTCAAATCAAAACCACACTGAGATACCACCTTACACCTGTCAGAATGGCCAAAATCAACATGACAGGAAACAACAAGTGTTGGAGAGGATGTGGAGAAAGGGGAACCCTCTTACACTGTTGGTGGGAATGCAAGTTGGTGCAGCCACTTTGGAAAACAATGTGGAGATTCCTCAAAAAATTAAAAATAGAGCTACCCTATGACCTTGCAATTTCACTACTGGGTATTTACCCCAAAGATACAGATGTAGTGAAAAGAAGGGCCATATTTACTCCAATGTTCATAGCAGCAGTGTCCACAATTGCCAAATCATGGAAAGAGCCGGGATGCCCTTCAACAGATGAATGGATAAAGAAGATGTGGTCCATATATACAGTGATGTTTACATTTATTTGTGTTGACTTGGCAAGGCTATAGAGCCCAGTTGTTTGGTCAAACACTAGTTTAGATGTTGCCATGAAGACATTTTTTTTTAAAGATGTGATTAACACCTAAATCTCTAGGCTTTGAGTAAAGCCAGTTACCCTTCATACTGTGAGTGAATCTCATCCTATCGGTTGAAGGCCTTAAGAGCAAAGACTGAGGTTTCCAGAAGAAGGAATTCTGTCTCAGGACCATATACATAGAAATCTTGCTGAAGTTTTTGATTGTAGATTTTGGAATCAATATTACAACATTACAACATTACAAATCTTGCCTGAATTTCTAGTCTATGAGCCTGTCATATAGATTTTGGACTTGTCATCATTCCACAAAATCACATGAGCCTTAAAATAAATCCCCCCCCATATATATCCTATCCTCTTTCTCTCTCTATATATATATGTGTGTGTGTGTGTGTGTGTGTGTGTGTGTATCCTATTGTTTATTTCTCTGGAGAACTCTAATACACTCATTCTATCTATTCCAGAGGAAGTGTTCTCCTTGGCCAGACCCACTGGCTAACATTCTAGTCTAGCTGCCTGCAAACATGACATAATATATTCTATTTCCAAGAATGGAAGGCTAGAGTAGAGACTACATCTCCCTATTCCACACCCATTTCCCTATTCCCTTAGCTTCTGTCCTTATTTTAATCCTTCCAACCTACTCTTCTGCTCCAAGAGTGCTACCTACATTATACTCTTATCTCTCCAAAATTAAATAAACACTGCCTATAGTGGCTGTTCTGGCTTGGACTCCCACCAACAGTGTAAGAGGGTTCCTCTTTCTCCACATGAGGTATCTAACCCCAAGGTATAGTCAAAAGAAGGGACACATGCACCCCAATGTTCATAGCAGCAATGTCCACAATAGCCATACTGTGGAAGGAACCGAGATGCTCTTCAACAGATGAATGGATAAAGAAGATGTGATATATGTATACACACACACACACACACACACACACACACACACATATATATTATGCCTTCATCAGAAAGGATGAGTACCCACCATTCTCATCAACATGGATGGAACTGGAGGGATTTTACAAGTCAAGCAGAGAAAGACAATTATCATATGGTTTCACTTGTATGTGGAACATAAAGAATAACACGGAAGACCATAGGGGAAGGTAGGGAAAGCTGAAGGGGGGGGAATTAGGGTTTCAGAGGGGATGTGGGTGGGGGATAGGGTAGCCAGGTGGAGGGTTTGTGTTGTGATGAGCACTGGGTGTTATCTGTAAGTAATGAATCATGGAACAACACTACATCAAAAAATTTGATGTACTTACGGTGACTAACTGAATGTAATAAAAAAAAGTCTAAGAATATGCAGATAGTTCAAATCAAAAGGCTAACTTTCTTGGCTATAATTTATGGGTACAACTCTCTTCCTTATGATCTTCACTAAAGAAGATTTTTCTGGAAAATGTTACTCTGCTATTCCTGGCAGCCCTTGGTCAAGGAGCTGATTTTATTTTTTTAGATGGTGTTGACATGACTTGGGATGTAAAAGTACATCTTTTTATATGTATTTATTTGCAGAGAACCCATGGGCCTTAGCCCATTTCTGTCCCCACAGTTGGGTTTGTTCTCATTGAAATGCTAAATATCTCAGCAGCAGTCAGGCATTGGGAACAGGATAAGGGATGATGATGCCTCAAAGTGAGTGATTCCACTTAGTGTGATTTGGGGGTCACTATCCACATCACAGAGGAAATGGAGTGGTAGATACCCATTTGTGAAAGGAGCACAATGAAGAGACATAATTCCTCTTGTAGGCTGGTTGGTTCTGTAACCAAGCCTTAAAATTGACATTGACATTGAATTACTGCCCACAAAGGGAGAACGAGAAACCTCTTCAGATGTGCCTCTAACAAACCATCCATAGCTTACTTAACTCAGTGGCCAGTGAGGCCAGTCCTCTAAATTTTCAAATGGGATTCAGATATTTACTAGGCACACTATAGGCAGATTTTTTAATTGAATGAGTGACATGCAGCATTGGGAATATAAATTTTAATATGAAATATTAAATTTAAACCAGACATACTGCTCAAATACGGATAACAAGCATATATGGAAGCATAAGTGTGGCATTGAAATTGTTTTGCTATTTCTTTTTTAAAAAAAGATTTTATATATTTATTTGACAGAGAGAAAGATCACAAGTAGGCAGAGATGCAGGCAGAGAGAGAGAGGGGGAAGTAGGCTCCCCGCTGAGCAGAGAGCCCAATGCGAGGCTCGATCCCAGGACCCTGAGATCATGACCTGAGCTGAAGGCAGAGGCCTCAACCGACTGAGCCAGCCAGGTGCCCCTGTTTTGCTATTTCAATTTGGTCATTTAGCTTTGGGGATCAGATGAAGGATATATTAAAAATTTTGTTCAGGGACGCCTGGGTGGCTCAGTTGGTTAAGCAGCTGCCTTCGGCTCAGGTCATGATCCCAGCGTCCTGGGATCGAGTCCCACATCAGGATCCTTGCTCGGCAGGGAGCCTGCTTCTCCCTCTGCCTCTGCCTGTGCTCGCTCTCTCTCTCTCTGACAAATTAAAAAAAAAAAAAAGTCATTAAAAAAAAATTTTGTTCAATTTTTATTTCTGATAAAATGCATATAACATAAAACTTACAAATTTAATCATTTTTTAAAAGATTTTATTTATTTATTTGCCAGAGACACAGCAAGAGAGGGAACACAAGTAGGGGCAGAGGGAGAGGGAGAAGCAGGCTTCCCGCCAAGCAGGAAGACCGATGCGGGGCTCGATCCCAGGACCATGGGATCATGACCTGAGCCAAAGACAGACACTGAACGACTGAGCCACCCAGGCGCCCCTTAACCATTTTTAAGTGTACATTTCAATAGTGTCAAGTATATTCACGCTGCTATGTAGACAGTCTCCAGAACTTTCTCATCTTGCAAAACTGCAATTCTGTACCCATTACATGACAATTTCCCTCCTCCCCAGACCCTGGCAATCACCATTCTACTTTCTGTTTCTATGAGTTTTACTACACTTGATACCTCATATAAGGGGACTCTTACACTATTTGTCTTTTTGTGATTGCCTTATTTCATTTAGCATAATGTCCTCAAGGTTTACCCTGTTGTTACCTATAGGAGAATTCCCTTCCTTTTTAAGACTAATATTCCATTGCGTGCATCTACATTTTTTTTTTATCCATCCAACCAAAGATGAATTTCTGGGTGCTTTCCCTCTTGGCTATTGTGAAAAATGGTGCCATAAACAGGGGTATAAAAAAATAGCTCTTTGAGACTCCGCATTCCTTTCTTTTGGATATGTACCCAGAAATGGTAGTGCTGGAATCATCCGGTGATTCTATTTTTAAATGAATAAATTCACCTCTCCTGCCTTGTTTTTAAAACCATTTTTAAAAAAGATTTTTATCTGGGGCGCCTGGGTGGCTCAGTGGGTTAAAGCCTCTGCCTTCGGCTCGGGTCATGATTCCAGGGTCCTGGGATCCAGCCCTGCATCGGGCTCTCTGCTCAGCAGGGAGCCTGCTTCCTCCTCTCTCTCTGCCTGCCTCTCTGCCTACTTGTGATCTGTATTTGTCAAATAAATAAATAAAATCTTTAAAAAAAAAGATTTTTATTTGTCAGAGAGAGAGCACAAGCAGGGGGAGCGGCAAGCACAGGGAGAGAAAGAAACGGGTTAACTGATGAGCAGGGAGCCCAATGTGGGGCTCGATCTCAGGACTCTGGGATCATGACCTGAGCTTAAGGCAGCTGCTTAACTAACTGAGCCACCCAGGCGCCCCTCTCCTGCCTTTTCTTTAAAAGCAAGAAGCTAAATTTTGGCCGAGATAGGGTGTGAAACTCATCAGAGATTGCACAAAGACTTGAGACATCTGTCAAACTACAAACTCAGGGTCTTTGATCTGTCCTGGCATTTTTCCAGCTAGGTTCTTTGGAGCACTGGGCTGGTTCAGGCCATCTTTGGGGGCTGGAGTGGGTTTGGGGGTATATTACTTTACCTAAGGCTGCTGTAACAAAATTCTGCAAACTGGGTGGCTTACAGTGACAAAAACTTACCATCTCCGTTCCAGTTCTGGGGGCTAGAAATCCAAAATCAAGGTGTTGGCAGGGCCGTGCTCCCCCTAACTCCTCTAGGGGAGGATCCCTTGTCGCCTTTTGCAATTTCTTGTACCCCTAGACGTTCTTTGGCTTGTGTCAGCATCACTCTGATCCCTGCCTCTGTCTTCACGAGGCCGTATTCCCTCTGTGTTGTGTCTTCGCATGGTGTTCTCCTCCCTGTGTGACTTTCTCTTCTTCTAAGGACACCAGTCATATTGGATGATGGGTCCACTGCCTCTAGTGTGACGTCACCTTAACTCATTACCTCTGCAGACTCTTCCCCCCCCCAAAGATCACATTCACAGGTACTGGGTGTTAGGATTCCAATTTCTCTTTTTTGGGGGGGTGATGGTGGGGGGCACAATTCAATCAATATCAGGAGGTGAAAAGAGACCATGTGAGTGGGGTTCTCCTCTGCATCCCAATTTCAATTAAGGATGCCCGGCTTTTGCTTGGTTAATATTTGAGGAATTTTGAAGGACTCCAAGGGCACCACTGCCAAGCAACCAACTGAAAGCCACTTTCCTACAGTCTGCCCCTTCCTACAAAGAAGCAGGCGAAAACATCACTCAACTGGCTTTGAAAATGCTTTTGCTTAAGGCTTTGTAACTGGTTTTTCTTCTACATGCCCTTACTCAGCTCGGACGGGCATACACCCGCTGAAGACAGGTGCTGCTCTCAGTCGACCACTGAAAAGAGAGTGAATAACATCGGTCCGGCCATTCTCTCCATCCCGGCCCCCTCTGAGTCCCCTTGAATGGCCATATGTGCGGTGCATGTGTGGCCTGTTCCCACCTGGGGCTCTGTGTCAACCACTCTGCCCCTTATGCTTTCTGGTGTGCTTGGAACCAACAGCGTCCTTTAATTAAAGGCAGTGGGTGGCATGATGACAGGATTAGTATCAATGTCTGGCTCCCTAAGGACCAGGGAACGTTGTGGCTGACGTTTTCCCACCTGCATAACCCGGCTGTTTATAGGCTGATGAAAAATCTAAGAGGGGTAGCTCTTACCTCCTCGCTTGCTGTCCGCCCTACTGGCTTCAGGAAATAGTAGCACTGAGTCCCACGGGAATTGCTGGACTGTCTCACTTTACTGAAAATGGAGGGCGCCGTGACTCCAAAAGCATTGCTTGTCGGGCCCTTTGCTTCACTGCAGAATGAACGATGGTGACGTTCTGCGGAACACCAGTTAACAGCCGTTGTAGGAAGGCTCAGCAGTTCTGTGGGACTGCAGCCGTATTACTCAAGTACGATGAGCCAAAAATTAAATCTCGTTTTCATGCAGCAGGAGGACAGGCTCATGCCCAGGCCATGTAAGACCCTTTTCTGTCTTATTGTGGATTTGGAGGGTATTCACTCAGCCTCATGGGCACGTGAAAGGAACATTCTGGCTTAGGAACTGAACTGAAATGAGTTTCAGGGACAGAGCTTTTGCTAACTAATTATAGACAGAATATTCAAATACAGAGTTGGCAAAGGGCCTGATTCCTAATGATCCCACCCCCGAAGCCCCCTTCCCTCCTTCCACACATGAGAAAGGGTTTAGAAATGACCATCAACTCAGAGTAAATTCTTTTACAAAGGCAATATTTATTTGATTTGCTTATGTACAAAAAGTAAACTCCACCTGAACATAAAACTAGATAAAATCCTTCTGGCCGCACTGACTTTAATTACCCATTATCCTAGAGTCACAATTAATCCCTTAAACAATAGATGGCATCACAATGTTATGTTTGTTATACAGAAAGGATTCGGCTATTTTAAGAACGTTAAATAGAGAAAGAGAGATCATAAAGCCACCTGGGGTGTCAAAGGACTCGGAGATCATCGCTCCACTAAAAGAAATCATCAAAACAGCAAATCTCCAATCAAAAATAACATAGTTTAGGGCCCGGATGCACTTTCTACTCGGTTGACTCAGCATTCGAGGCTCAGGTACTTTGTAATCACGTCACATTTTAATTTTCTCAGAGCACATGGTGTGTGAAACAAACACAGCTGGGTTGAGGGGTCCCTAAACTGAGGTCCAAGCAGGCTTTTTATAAAATTGCCATTATTTCCTTAGAAGGGTCTGGTTGCAGGGAGTCATTTTCCCTTGAACGTGGCACTGGTGTGTTGGAATCAATGCACAATGTCTTTGCCGACTTTATGGCAAAACAGACATACTCTGGGTAGGCCATGAAGCCAGTGACAACGTCACACGCCTGAAGATTTCTTTAACAGCCTGAATCATGTAGTTTCACTCTTTTTGCTAAACTTAGTTATTGAACGGCTTTGAAAGAAACTCAACATCGTTATGA
>RCUC01138163.1:0-20325 GCA_003697995.1 Taxidea taxus jeffersonii | reverse complement strand
ATCTGTCACAACAGATTATATTCTGTCTGCTGGATGAAGGAGAATAATACAGAACCAGCCTGCATTTTTGAAGCTAAAACAGGGTCAGGTGAACATGAGCTTGGACAAGAATGAAGGTTGAATGTTTGAGGGCAATCAGAAGTGGACAGTGTACATGTGACCTTGACTTTGGCTAGTGATGAGCTATGGGAATTAGCTAACCTTGCAAATAATTCAAAGTATTTACCTTACCATTTCCTCAAGATATTTGCAAGTTCCTCACATATTTACTGAACACTGCGGTAGGCAGAAGAATGGCCACCCAAATGTGTCTACCTCCAAATACCAGAAACCTGTAGACGCATCCCCATAGGAGACCAAAAGGGCTTTGCAGCTGTGATTAAGTTAAGGATCTTGAGAAAGGGAGATAATTCCAGCTTATCTTGGTGGGCCCGATGTAATTATAAGGATGGGTTCTTCTCAGTGAAAGAGGGAGTCAGGAGAGTCAGGCTGAGAAGGAGATGCAATGATGGTAAGAGCAGAATGGAAGTGATGTGATGGGAGCAAGACTCTAGGAGCCATTGCTGCTCTGAAGGTGGCAGGTGGCCGTAAGCCAAGGAATGAGGCTAGCCTGTAGACCCTGGGAAGAAGGCAAGGAAACTGATTCCCCCATAGAGCCGCAAGGAAGGAATGCAGCCATGCTCACCCCTCACTTTCAGTCCTCCTAACCTCCAGAAGTGTATGGTTGTAAATTTGTATTGTAAAGCCACTCAGGATTGGTAATGTTAGAGCAGCAGTAGGAATGCACACACTTACTGTTCTTGGGAACTGTCTTGAGCACAAAGCTCAACACAGAGAAGAGAAGAATACCTCGTGCCCTTGTGAGGCTTATGAATCCAACATGTCCATTATGTTGCCTATGAGGAAATTAAACCTGATAGAATTAAGAGGATTTTCACACAGAAAATCGGTCTTGATTACCAGCCCATGAATCTTTACATGACAACATCTGTATCATATGAATAGGAAAAAAACAAAAAACAAAAACCCATCCTGCCTCTCCACAGATTTTTTTTGTGTCACCCTAAAGGCTGCTGTCCTTCCACCAGCACAGGAAACAGCTTAATACAAATCCCATCACTTTTATTTATGACAGATCATCTGTTGATTTTAGGATGGATCATTTATGGAAAACAGTTGTGCTTTTGCCTTCTGAAGAGCTGAACCTGCCTAAAGCCATCAAATGAAAAGAAGGTGGCCTTGTCCCTAGTACAGTGGTTCTTAACCTAAATGAAGAAACCATCCTAAAGGAGTTAAGTCACATGGACAAAGTCCCACAGCTGTAGCAACAGGGCTCCTGACACACCTGGAGTTTCCTGACTCCCTTCCCAGTCTTTGCCCATTTTCCCTACAGACACCGGGGTGCCTGGATCCCGCTGCTCTTTCAAAATCTGAAATAGGAATGGAGCCCATTTCACTAACCCACTTCCCAGCACACAGTGTGGATTACAAAAGGAAACTAACATGTAAAGAAACCTTTTGGAAACTAAAGGAGCCATGTAGGTCTCTTGCTATAGTATTTGGCTGGTCTCACAGTTGGTGTCGCTTTCAAGTGTGGGGCTTGATTTAATGGAGACAGCCAACAATTGTGGATCTAATCAAATGGAGCTAGAAGCACATAACATTCAGTGCGAGGGAGCTAGAAGAAACATATTCAAGTTTCGGAGTGGTCTGACAGGAAAAAGGCAAAAAGTATTCAAAGGGAGTTGGAAAATCAGGCTGAGGGATCTTGGTTTTCAGGTTTGTTCTAGTCAGTTTGTGAAGTATTGCAGACAATGCATTATAATTTATCACACTGATACTCTTAGATTGGATGAAACCCAAACACAACTGAGTTAGATGCAGATTAAATTACCTCTTACTTAAAAAGGAGGGTGGTCTCACTAGGGCAGGATGGAGTTCATTAGCAGGCCGAGAAGTTTTTCTTAACTCTTCATCATCTGGTTTCATATTGTCCCTGGTTCCTCAGGAACATTGGACACCTTACTTTTTTTTTTTAAACCCTCAGAGAGGTACACAAGCTACTCTGTGAATCTTAGTGGCCACCAATTCCAGAGACAAAACGTTCCTCATCACAAGTCTGTAAACAAAATTCAGATGACTATGAAAAACCAAAGCACTTCTTTACAGAAAACCTTTTTTTTTTTTTTTTTTTAGGGAAAGGGAGAAAACATATTCTCTTTGTGTATTTTTATTTAGATACCACAAAACAAAGTATTCCACTGCATTAAGATAATGAACTAGCCTGCATGTTGGGTATACTCTAGTAGATGTGTTTAGGAATTATGATCACGTTTCTTCCTGCTGACCAGCACTTATCAGCCTTATCATTCAATGACGGGCATGGCTCAGACAGGATTCTACTGACGGATGGCCTTTCATATGGCTCCACATTCTTTTTCCAAAACTGGAAACTTCAAACTCCATGTAAATGGCCTTTAATTTGTACATTTAGAGTCTTATGAGGTAGGGTTAGCCCCTAGGGGACAAAAAAAGGACATAGAAAAATCCCCAGAGTGCTGTAAATTTAGCCATGTGATCCCAAAGGAATTTTTATTCGTACAGTTTTGTCTCTGAGTTTATTATTTTGTCCTTCGTCTAAAAACCAGCTCAGGTTGAACACTGGGGAATTTGAAACCTACTTATCCAGTTTACCTACATGTTATGTTAAGAGGGGACTTATTTCCATTTAGGAATGAACAACTGGGACAGATTTCTATCCCTTTCCACACCCTAGTCACTCTCAGTCTTTGAGTCTCTTGTTAAACATCAAAGAATCTTCAGTGGAAAAGCGTCGGTGTGGAAATTGGGGGCTGGGTGGGCCTTTGGATTGGGTGACAATCACAAAAGTCAGTTAACCCTTGTCTCTTGCATCCATCTTTTAGCAAGCACTTAAACCCAGTTTTTTTCTGTCCTTCTCAGTACTTCAAAGTCATAGTTTATCAATAGAGCCACCAAGCTAGACATAGTCCAAGAGGTCATCTGGTTCATCTCCATGCCTTAGGCATAAGCACATCTAAGTAATTCCAGGCAGGTAAAAAGAGACAAAGAGTGCTTTTGCCTTGTACCCCACTCTTCTTGGCTGCAAGACCTCACTTCCTCTGTGTTTTCCCCGAGATCTGTATTCACTATATTGTCTTAATATGAGAAAGGACCTATTTTTTCAAAATTATTTTATTTTCCTGCTAAATTTAGAATGATCCCACTGATTCCATGCACCATCTCAGCTGGCAAAACCACCACAGTAAATTAAAGAAAAAAAAAAACGTGAAGAGCGTATGCAGAGTGGAACACTTTAGGTTGGGTGTGTGTGTGTGTGTGTGTTTAATGGTCCCCCTATAATTTCTGACCTCAGTGGCTTGGTAATAATCTAATGTGGGATATTCCATGACTCTTTGGGTGGATCCTCCAAATGGAGATTTACTTTATCAGCAGGGGGTTGTTGAGTGACATTCCCAGAGAGACTGCCTTTCCCTCCTCGTTTTTCCACCTCGAGCACAGAATTCAAATCCTACAATTGAGAAAGAAGTTGTCCATGAAGCAAGACAGATCTATCATGCAATTGTTTTTAGAAATCCTTGCTAGTGCAACAGTTCTAAATCTGATTGCCCTGTTTACTATTGTGTTTGTAAAAAAAAGAATACGTGATCACTGAGTTCTGTCATGTTCTACAGCTGAACGCCATCATTTCTTTTTTTTTAACACGGCCAAGGAAGAATTCACGGACTAAAAAGCTGACTCTTCCTTACACAGCTCACCCTGTCAAGGTTGTGGGGGGCGTGGGCAGGAGGCCAGTGGGGGGAGGGGGAGGAATGCTGTGTTTGCTCTCTTTGTAAGGACTTAGTACTTTTTCAATAAAAAATAAATTTAATTTGTGGCTACACTTCAAGGGAGATGGTTTGATGGTAAAAGTAGAGGAGTCCCAGCTCTGGATTTAGAGAAGTCGTGTGGCTGAATCCCTTAGCGTCACTTTCATGTGGTCCAGTGAGCCATTCTCAGAAACCGCAAACATTTTTGAAGATACTGAAGTAGAGACAGTCACAATTCTTTCCTACCTTTTTTTCTTTCTTTCTTTCTTTTTTTTCTTTTCTTGCTATTAATCCTTCATGTTTTAACAAGTCCTGAAGTTAATGCTGCTTACACCTTTTTCCTGTCAAATTGGAAGTCTTTTCCTTCTCTTTTGAGGAAAGTAATATGTTCTCTGGAGTTCCTACCTCATGTAAATCAAAGAGGTGAATGTCCACATGTGATGTACCGTACCCAATATCAACTTCCTTTTTTTTTTTAACCAAGCAGGATTTAGATATTTGATTTGAAGAAAGTTGCTGCTGCCTAACATATAAAGTAACCCATGTATCCATCTCTTCCTAATTTTTTTGTCCTTCTTAGTAAAGTAAAAGGTCACTTTCAGCTTGCACCACATCCCTATTCCAGCCTAGGCTTAGCAACCTGGGTTTCCTCTTTCCTGGAAAAGCCACACTTTTCCAGGTGTGGTAAGTGGTAAGTAAATGATTAGAAGTCTGTACCGAAGAAACTTCTTTGACCCGAGCATTTTTCAGTGAGCATTATCGCCCGATATGATGGTATAGCCCTGCCTCACTTTATCCATAGTAAACCTTTTGGAATGAACAAATTTATAAAAATGACATATGTGTGTGTATGTTAGTGGTTTCTTTCTCTTTTTTTTTGTCAAAATGCTTACAAGACCTAAAAAGATTTTGGCTATTGTCAGAAAGAAGGGAAGTGTGAGAAACTGTCACAGTCTAGAGAAACCTGAGGAGGTAAGATGACTAAATGTAAGGGGGTCTCCTGGATGGGATCCTGGAACAGGAAAAAGGACATTGGATTTTGGTAATAGCGTATCAGTATTGGTTTCTTAATTGTGACAAATGTACCATGTGAATGTAACAATAGGGAAGTTGTTAACTGTGGGGAAAATGGTGTGAGGTTTATGGGAACCGTACCATCTTAACTACCTTTCTGCAAATCTAAAACTATTACAAGATATTTATGAAAAAATAAAACAGAAATGTGTGCTGATTTCTCTATAGAACTCTTACCAGTTCTGATGACTGAAATAGGAGCCAGAGTGACTTTTCCTTTTATAAGAAAAGTTTGTAAAGGAAACAGACTTTCCTTTTACAAAGAAAAAAGACTTCCCAGTTGTTCTGCAGTATGATATAGGTCCTATCCAGTCTGACACCTGGCATGAGGAGGGTTTCTGCTGTTTTGTGTGGTTTGACAGGTTGGAGCAGTTACTTTCCAAGAACGGCTTTGCATTTTAAAGGACTTTTGCCAAGATTCCTCACCTTGCCATTGGGTTCCTCTTGTTTGCTAAAGCATGCAGGAATGCTCTTCCCTTCTATAATAATTAATAATTCATATCATTATTTGGGGGGATAAATACTCATTTAAGAAGAACTTGTTTTTTGGAATGGCATTTTTCATTTGGCTGTATAGTGACAAGATGAAAACAAAGCATTTTCTCCCAAAGCAGTGACAAGAAATGCAGAGCTTGTCAGTAGTGACACGATCGGTCCCCAGCTGCTCACTCTTCAGTAGACTCCTATGGAATGAGTAATTCATCTCAATCAGTTCTCAGCAGGAAGTACCCACCTCATGGTAAATATCACCACAATCGGTACTAATTAGCTCTGTTGTCACCTGTCATAACTGGTAGGCTAAGAGCTGAGATGGGTGATCAATCTATATGGCAACACAAGTCCAACTGGAGAGGGGTTGGAGAGTTAATGCCAAGGCCATCGTAGTGGGCAGGGAGGCCAAATTCCCTCTCTGCTGTGTGGACATGAATGAAGTTCAGTCAGTGATTACAAGTTCCATAGTGTGGAGTCCTAGGTGTGGCACTCTGGCGGGGGCGGGGGGGGGGCGCTTGGGTGTCTCAAAGAGAAAATGCACCTGTCATTCAACTGATGCAGGTTTTCACAGCATTTTGGCTTCTAAATCAGCCAGGCTTTCCTTCAAATCTGGGCTTTGCCACCTAGTGTTCATTTTGATCTAAGTCAGTGGCTTTATTTGCCCATGCCTGGGTTTCCTAATCTGGAACAATGAAGGCAAAATTCTTCGCCCAGTAGGACTGAAATAGCAATATCTATGTCTCTGTCTACCTATATCTAGAGAGATGTAAATACTGCTATGCACCACGGGTCTGGCGCTCAGTAGGTGCTCAAAAATTGTGGAATTCCCCCCACTAAGCAAATAACCATGTAATGTGATGTCACAGTGCTAATATTCATTATCCTTCTTAATAATAAACAGGAAAACATTCAGATGTTCAGGGTCAGCATGAAGAATGATGCTGAAGGGAATTTGGGGACCAAACCTTTGCTGCCCTTTTTACTGATCCTTTTTTAAGAGCTCAGTCACTCAGGAAGGCAGAGGAAGCAAGGAGAAATGTAATAACCAGCCAATAAAATTACAGGGAATTAAGCAATGGCTTGTAGCGGAGGAATGTTCATCAGATCGCGTGTGTCCTTGTTGGGCCGTTGTAACCAGAGCACATGACTCGTGAAGGAAACATCCCAGGGATGATCTACATTAATGCAAAAAGAAATATATCTCACTGTGACTTTGGGTCATATTCTACTAATTCATTGTTTTAGAATTGGGTTCTCCAAATTTCTTGATGATAACCAACAAGACTCCAGGTGCTAGTTAAATTCACAGACCACTGGGCCTCTTTGAAATCCTGATTCAGAAGTTCCGGGCTGGGACCCAGGAATAACGTAGAGAATAGAGTTTTTAATCAACTCTCTATGTGCTTCTTGTATTCAGATAAGTTTGAGAACCACTGATTTAAAATGTACTTTTCACTTGACAGCAAATGGGAATTTCCTGTGTAATTTTTAAAAATATCGATACCTGGGTCTTACCACCCACTCGAAATTCTGATTTAATTGGTATGGGATGTGCCTCGAGCATGGGGAATTTTTTTTAATTTTTTTTTCTTTTTATTTAAGCTTTATTTAAACATATAATGTAACCCCACCACCCTCTCCCAACCCTCTCCCCCCCACCCCCCTCAGTTTGTTTTATGACATTAAGAGTCTCTTGGTTTGTCTCCCTCCCGATCCCATCTTGTTTCATTTTTTTCTTTTCCTACCACCTTAACTCCCACCCCCGTTGCATCTCCACTTCCTCATATCAGGGAGATCATGTGATAGTTGTCTTTCTCCAGTTGACTTATTTCGCTAAAATGAACAAGTCAGGAAATGACAGATGCTGGCGAGGATGTGGTGAAAGGGGAACCCTCCTACACTGTTGGTGGGAATGCAAGCTGGTGCAACCACTCTGGAAAACAGCATGGAGGTTCCTCAAAAAATTGAAAATAGAGCTACCTTATGACCCAGCAATTGCACTACTGGGTATTTACCCTAAAGAGCATGAGGAATTTTTTAAAGCTCCTTAGATAATGCTAAGATACAGGCAAATCTGGAGCAACTGATTTAGAAAATAGCCTAAGAGGTCCACACACCTATGTGGGTGATACAGGTGAATGATAAATAAGTAATAATTAGGTATAAAGTCACATCACATGTAAGTAGGTTCCCAGCACTGATTCAAGTTGTAAAATATGGCTTAAAAAATCTCATTTCAGAAAACTTTGGGGGAGTAGTCTGCAAATTGTCTTATTGCCCTGGAATTTTGTTGGATTCAGAAGTACTTGCACTAAAGGCACTACCAACTATGATTTAGAGCCTCAAGTCCCCAAATTTCCGGTGCTTCCTGTACGAGTCTACATATGAATGACAATGTGACGTGAATCCAATCTTGACTTTCAGTACGATCATCTCTATGGCTAACATTGCACTGTTTTTCCTCTTCCTTCTCTTCCTCATTATCCAAACTCATTCAATGTCTGGATTTGGAATTAACTACCCACAACAGAAACGATAACTGGCCATGAGGATCTGTGAAATGGAAGAGAGAGTGAACGTCCCAGACAGGAGGCAAAGCTTGCAAAAATAGGGGCTCCAAACAGTTAAGCCATGTAGCAAAAGGTGCAGTCACACTTCTAGGAGATAGTTGTCAGCCCAGCTCGTCAAGGCGGGACCAAGTGTTATTATGAGAGTTGTTTAGGAAGGATTTGCTGAGCAAAATGAGGGGGTCATCTCGACCTCCTCTTTGTCTGGAAATGTTTCTTCAAGTCACAAAGTAATCACTTCTAACTCTAGGTGGGGGCATGCTGTTGATCAGTCTTTAAGCTGCATTACTAACTTCCAGTCCTCCTTTTGAGGAAATTCAAATTATTTATTTTAAAAGCCTGTGGTGAAATGCACAACATAAAATGTAACAATCTAACAAGAGAAGAGAGGTGAAGAAAATGACCTGTTTGTAGGCAGGGCAAGAACTATCACGCTCCTCTTATGAATTGAGGCTGAGACACTCATTCCAGTTGGGATGGCTGCTGGAAAAAACAAAACAGAACAAAAGCAAAAAATGACAAGGGTCGTCAAGAATGTGGAGAAACCAGAACCTTTGTGCATTGCTGGTAAGAACATAAAATGATGTAGTCACTAAAGGAAACAGGACAGGTTTTTTCTTTAATTTTTTATTTTTTATTAACATATAATGTATTATTAGCCCCAGAGGTACAGGTCTGTGAATCGCCAGGTTTACACACTTCACAACACTCACCATAGCACATACCCTCCCCAATGTCAGGAAACAGGACAATTAAAAAAAATTAAAAACGGAATATGATCCAGCAATTCCACTTAAGGTATTTGCCCAAGATAATGGAAAGCAGGATCCTAAAGAAATATTTGTATGCACCCATATTCATAGGAACATGAGTTGCAAGAGCCAAACGGTGGAAGCAAGCCAAATGTCCACTGACAGATGAATAGATAAACAAAATGGGGCATAAACATACAAGGGAATATCATTCAGCCTTAAAAAGGAAGGGAATTCTGCTACCTGCTGGGAAATGGATATAGTACCCCTGGGAGTATTACATGGGTGCCCTACCCCCTTTAGGACATTGTGCTCAGTGACATAAACCAGTCACAAAGGCACAAATACTATATGATTCCACTTAAATGAGGTTCCAAGAGTTGCCAGAGTCCTAGAGACAAAGTAGCATGGTGGTTGCTGGGGGTGGGGCTGGGTGGTGGTGGGACCAGGGAATGAGTGTTTCCTGGGTATGGAGTTCCAGTGGGGGGAGGTGGAAATGTTCTCAGGTGGGTGGTGGCGATGGTCGCACAATGGTGTGAATGCACTTAGTACGACTGAACTGGACCTTTCAAAATTGTTAGAATGATACATTTTATGTTGTGTATTTCACCGCAGTCTTTTAAAATAAATAACTTGAAAATCTGCAAAACAAAACGGCAGTGTAAGGCTGGGAGGAGTCATACCCCATACCTCCCCAATGTCAGGAAACAGGACAGTTTTAAAAAATTAAAAACAGGATATGATCTAGCAATTCCACTTAAGGTATTTGCCCAAGATAATAGAAAGCAGGATCCTAAAGAAATATTTGTATGCACCCATATTCATAGTAACATGAGTTGCAAGAGCCAAATGGTGGAAGCAAGCCAAATGTCCACTGACAGATGAATAGATAAACAAAATGGGGCATAAACATACAAGGGAATATCATTCAGCCAGTCAGTGTCAGAGTAGGAAGTCAGCTTTAGGACCTTCGTGTTTGTCAGCCTTCCTTTCCACCTCCGTGGCTCTCGGGGAGTGGAAATTGAAGATGTTCTGGGAGAAGTAAAGAGAACTGAACAATTTAGGTCGAGGAAAGAGTGATCATTATAGTCTAAGCAGTTGTCCTGAAGATAAGAAGGAATTGGTGAGCTCCACAAATCAGAGATATCTGCATGGTAATATTTTTAAAAATTGAGATAAAATTGACCCTTAAAAGGTCATAAAATAGAATTCAGTGTTCTTTAGTATATTCACAAAGTTGGGCAACCATTGCCACTCCATAATTCCAGAAAGTTTTTTCACCCCCAAAATAAACCTCATGCCCATCACTAGTCATTCTCCATTACTCCCCTGACCTCCACCTTAAGCAACCACCAATCTGCTTTCTGCCCCTATGGATTTGCCTCTTCTGGACACTTCGTAGAAATGGAGTCATACAATATGACTCCTTTTGTGACTTAGCATAATGTTTTCAAGGTTCATCTCTGTCATAGCATGTGTCAGTACAGTGTTTCTTTCTCTTTAGGAATTACTATTCCACGGCATGTCTTTACCACATTTTGTTTATTCCCCAGTTGGTGGATGTTTGGGTTTTTTCCACTGTTTGGTTTTAACGAATAACGCTGCTGTGAAGGTTCATGTACAAGTTTCTGTGTTGTCATGTGTTTTCCATTATCTTGGGCATATACCTAGGAGTGGAATTGCTGGCTCATACGTTAGCTGCATGTTTAACTTGTTCAGGAACTGCTAGACTGTTGTCCAGAGTGGCTGCCTTATGTCACATTTCTACTGGCATCACAGGAGTGTTGCCATTTCTCCATATCCTCACCAACACTTGGCATTTGCCCCTTTTTGGCCCCCCTCCTTCAGCTTTACTGAGGTAGAATTGACATGCAAACATTTTTTAACTCTTGCCATCCTCCTGGGTAAGAAGTAGCATCTCCTTGTGGTTCGTGCACGAGCTTTTATCTTCCCAGCACCCAGGCCAGGTCTGTCTCTCGCTACACAGTAGCATCTCACTACAGAAAGATATGAAAATTCTAAAGGACTGTAGGAAAGAGGATCGTCGTCGGTGGTTTCTAATATTTGAGAAATCAAATTTTATTTTTTTTAAAGATAGTACCTATTTATTTGACAGAGAGTGAGCACAAGCAGGGGGAAAGACAGGCAGAGGGAGAGGGAGAAGCGGATTTCCCTGCTGAGCAGGGAGCCCGTCGCAGGGCTCGATGACCTCAACCGAAGGCAGGAACTCAAACAACTGAGCCATCCAGGCGCCCCAGGAAATCAGATTTTAGAATGAGCTGCTTTTCATTTTTTGAACACAGATTGAGTCAAGAGATTGCAAGCAAGCTCACTGCATCTTGGCTCCTGGGCACTTGATGACTAGTGGGGAGATAACTTTCAGTAGATGGTCACTCTCAGAGTTTAGAAGAATGACATTTATGCCCTGGGATAGAGACTTAGGCAGAAGAAAATGGAGCTCTGAAAGAAAAAAAGACCCTTTCCTCCACCTCAATTAAAGTGAAGTGCCGGACTCATGACTCAGGCCTTGGCTTTGCCACCTTCACACCTTCCACACTGTCAGCTGCCTGGTGCTACAGGATTGCGGGTAAGAGGGGTTTTCGACAGCAGTGTTCTCCAATTACACGTGTTTCCATTAACAAAAGAAATATCTCTGTGGGTTTTGTAGGTACTTGCAGAAGGCTATTCTAGCTCCCTAGTAGCCAGAAGCATCTGATCTGTCTGCCTCACAGCCCTCCGACAGTTAAGCATTTGCTTTTAGGCAAATAAAATGTCAGCTACCATTAAACAGCATATGGCAACAATATGGCCATTCTCCCTGGGGACCAACCTCTCCCCAGAAGAGATGGTACTTGAAATAGTAGATGCTTTTGAATGCAGGACCCCTCTCCCTCCCATCCGGGCACAGTGGCTGGGGAGTGGGCACAGCGCCACACACAAAAGGACTCGGGCAACCATATCAAATGTGAACAGAAGGGGCAAGCTGCCCATCCAGCAGTGACCAAAGGCTGTTTGCCTTGGGCATCTGGGGCTGTGGTTAAGGGGAAGTACCGTCCCGAAACTGGCCAGGATTAGCTCTCTAAAATAGAAAACAGCCCCCATAGCCACGGGAAGAGGGGTGGGGGCCGGCTGCAGTTGAATGCGGTGGGGCTGCTCGAGCAGAGGGAGCCCTTGAAAGCGGAGTCTCCACCCGTCTCCTCTCCGAATTCACCCAGTGAATGGGGGAAAATAAACTGCCTTTTCTTGAAATAGAAGAGGAGCATGTGGAACCCTGTCTAGCGGGTCAGCTCTTGTGCAAGTGGACGTGTGAACCGGAAATTGTCAATAGAGATGCCCCTATGCTCTGAACAAAGTCCCCAGACCTTGCTTGTCCTGATAGGCTAGAACTTAGAATATGCAGATAATCGAAGTGCGATGCTGGTCCTTTAGGGAACGCTGGCTTCTCGTGCCGTGTTGTCTCTGTGTGACTAGTGTTGGAGTAGAGCCACTCAGACTCACTGGTTTTACATCAGGCTTTTACTGTATGAGTTCATCATATTTCTGGGCCAGCTCCGTGAACTCACTAGCCTCGGAAAAATATTCACCTGTAGTGCCAGGAAAATTTACACTGATTAGACATTAACACTGTCCAGAAATTCTCATCAGCTATCCCATTATTCATCTACTCATGTAAATGACTTGATTTGAAGGTTTTGGGGCCATACCTTATTTCTCAAACTCAATCTAAGTTTCTGATATTCTAAAGAAGAAAATAAAATGAGGAGGGACGCCTGGGTGCCTCAGTTGGTTAAGCGGCTGCCTTCGGCTCGGGTCGTGGTCCCGGCGTCCTGGGATCGAGTCCCACATCGGGCTCCTTGCTCACCGGCGAGCTTGCTTCTCCCTCTGCCTCTGCCCGCCACTCTGTCTACCTGTGCTCGCGCTCTCTCTCTGTCAAATAAATAAATAAAATCTTTAAAAAATAAATAAATAAAAATAAAATGAGGAAAAAGTTAAAACTCTAGAAATATCTCTAGAGATCTATATTCTTAAGGAACTAAGAATGACAAGGTAGGGAAGCTTCTTGTTTCCAGTTAATTTTCCTTGTCTAAATTGTATTAGTCATATAATTTAATAATGCTTTATTATGACCATGAATAACTGAATTGGCTACAAAATTTTAAATGCCTAGAAAAGTGATAAAGTTTTCAAAATAACAGTAATATTTTTTCATAGACTATGTCTTCAGAAAATGTACTGTGCAAACGAGAACAAGAAACACTGCATATTTTAGTAGCATCAATCAGTTTTTCTGGAATGTTCTTTTTACTCTTTACCAAATCATTATAACTGACAGACTGATATCCTCCTTTGCTCCTTACGCTAACAGTCAGTAAATTCCAAGACAATTGGCAACAACTAGGTCAGTATGAGCTGTAGGCGGTTGCCGGGGTTCCCCTAAGACTTTACTCCTAGGGGTTGATGCCCACTTTCCAAATTAGAAGAAATTTCTCCATTAATTGGGGGACTGTTCCCATGTGACCGAGGGAACCTAAACATTTGGATGAAAAATAAAAACTTCAGTCAGTCAACCAGATGTTTGCCACTATTACATCAAACCTCAGGGTACTTAAAAACATCTCAAGAAATGACTAAGTTTTAAACTTTACATCTAGATAATTGATATCCTCCTGCCTTAGTGTTTCCATATGAATGACAGCATGTCAAATGAGGCCCACCCTGGAGATGTCTTGAGCCTTTATATTTTAGAATGCATAGAATACATATTACAATTAATGTACGAAGCTTAAAATATAAGTGAAATTGATAATCACATAACTACTCCTCCATTGCTAATCTTCCAAATAGAAAATAAAAATAAGCATGTCTACTCTTTGTCCTCATGTTTTGGCTTGCAGCAGAACAAAGTAGACTTTGGTGGTAGAATGCTGGGCTCTAAGATACCATGACTCTTTTTTAGCATGAACTTGACCTTTTATCAAATGCCAGTAGAACTCTGAATTCTAGATTGCAGGCATTGTCACATTTAAAATTCTTTGAAATGGTTTCATTAGTACTTGGTGGGCACTATGTGTTTGATGAATAAGTGAATAATGAATAAATAACGAAAAAGTAGGAATTAGACAGCGTTCTCCCTTTGTGGAATTGGTTTCTAGGTGATTGCCAACTATGTGTTTCAGTTTCGTAGAAGTACCTCCACTGTTTATTTTTCTCTAGTTTAGTCTCTTAACAAACTGTGCAAGGTTTGGAGTGGCATTTGCTGAGATTTAACTGAAACACAGAAGCAATCAAGTGGTTGAATTCTGTTTTTTTCAAATTTAATGACATTCCTTTATCCATATTGATTGGAGCTTTGGTAAATTCAATTGTTGATACCACCTGGGTAATTTTAAGTCTCTCTGAAGCTTTAAAGAAAATGTTTCCCACATAGCTCAAGCAACATAAGAATTTCATCAGTTGAAAACTAAGAATCACTTCTGTGGGATGTGTAAAACAAGAAGCTGACCAGCATTATTTTCTTTTTCTTTAATTCAGTATCATTATTGAGAGTTATTCTTGAACTTTATGAAAACCAGATTGGGGCACAAGCATGTTCTCCATCTAATCGTGTTCAAGGAATTGGAACTGAAAATCATTCAAACTAGGAAAACACGACATTGAAAAAAGAGTCTGCATTCTTTCTTCTACCTCAGCGTGTCTGAGGCTCTTTTTGACAAGGAAGACTTGGGCTAAGAGTAGATCTGATCTTTTTAGAAATGGACGTTTAGCTTCCCAGTCAGGAAGAGATCATAATTTTTTTTTTTCAGTCACTTTTTAACTTCGCTGGCCTATCACTTACAACCTTTGATCCTCTCACGTTTTTCCTCAGAAAGCTGTGATTAATCACTATCGCCCTGGTGGGGGGGGGGATCCAGATAGCGCCTGCCATTCAAGGCCCTCTTTTGTCTGGCCCAGGTGACTTTCCCCTCTAGCCACATTCCCTACGACCAGCCTCTTCCTTGCAAGCCCCCTCCGGTGGAAACCAGACCGCTGGTTTGGGCTGTTCAGCCTCCAGTCTTTCATCCTGTTACCCCATCTCTCAGGAACGCCTTTTTGCTTCTCCTAAGCACTGGCTGAGTGTTCCGCAGCTACTTCCAGGCATGAAACATTCCATTCACAAGGTCTTGCTAACCATCCACCCTTTCTGCTCTCCCCTTTGCCCCCCTCCCCTAGCTAAACCTAATCTTTCCCACCAGCATCACACACACACACATGCACGCACCCGTGCTGCTATGATGATTTAGTCATGGAGGGCATCACCTTCAAGACTGCTCTTTGTGTGTGCAAATGCACAAGGAAGTCAAACAAGGGACAAGGGAAGACAGCGACCCACCTTACTCTCCACTCGCCCAGGCATGCGCCCCCCACATGACTATGTCTATGCAGAGAGGTATCTTTCTCTATTTCTTAGGAAGGCTTGGACTAGCAGCATATGCAGCTCTGGTCACTGGCATGGGAGTTTTTTAGTTTCCTTTATCACGGCACAAGTTTGTTGAGCACAATGACTCCCTTTGTATTCCCATCACGCCTAGCACAATGCTTTTCTCACACGTAAGGTTATTGGAAGGATGAAATGTATTTTTTTTAATTGCTTCCACATAAAAAACACAAACATGAAAGCACTATGGGAATCAAAATGGACTTTTTTGCAACTGTGGAATGGCCAACTTCTCTGATTTTAAGCGTATCATGGTTCTAAGTAATTTCCTCTAAAACATAGTGCCCAGTAGTCTTTTGTGGACTTTCAGAAACCACATTCATGATGCTATGACAGACCCTGGTAGAGCTGGACTGAAATCCACTTCTGACTGTTAAAATAGGCAAAGAATAACATTAAGAATTGTCTGAAGTGGGCAGGATCAAGGTCAGGAGAATGTCCGTGGGAGGTGAGGGAATTTGGGGAGGAACCAGTTGGAGCAGTCTGAGGTCAGTATACTTCCTAGAAGTCTACATTAAGATGAAAACACAAAACCTAAAAAAGCACCATGTCTTAAGTTCCTTAAAACTTTGCCAACACTGTATATAGTACAGCTCAATGTGGCCATGCCCTCAAATTAAAGAATTGCTTTGTAAAGACTTTTTGTGGAGAATTAATATTACTTTTGATGCAGTTGTGTTGATAAAATGAGAAATGTCCACAAACCAAGCTTTAGATACCACAAGACAGTGATGCACATAAGATAGGTTTTATGCCTATTTGAAGACATGGCCAGGATGTCAATTTTCAAGTTTGGTAACCACTGACCAACATCTCAAGGGAAGAGTCTGGGTCTAGGCACAAAATATTCTACTAACTACGCATTTAACAATTGCTTTATGTTTTCCAGGATGTGTTGAGTTGATGTGATGAGCTGTTTTCTCTTCAGGAAGAAACAAGCCTTCTCCACCCATTTCACAGTACATGTTTCTCCCCTTTCTCCTCCCAGTCCTCTGTGATGTCCGTGTGCTTCGCTCGTTTCCATCCCAACTTGGTGGTTGGTGGGACTTACTCGGGCCAGATTGTCCTGTGGGATAATCGCAGTCATCGAAGGACACCAGTGCAGAGGACACCCTTGTCAGCTGCTGCACACACTGTAAGTCAGATTTTGTCATTTCCCTGTCAGCAACCCAAGCCCTGAAAGGGGGTAAATGACCGAAGTATACCTGTGGTCAGTAACTCCAAGTTAGAAGCGTGTAATTTGTAATGAGTGTATACTGACTGACCAAAATAAAGCCAAGTAAAAAGGAGATGAAGGAAGCATTGGGTGTAGAGAAATCTCTTAATGATCTACAAGTTTTAGCACAGAGAAGGGATCTCTTTGGATGCACCAAAGACCATTGGTGAGGTAGGGATGGATTAAAACTACAAAAGGACACAGGGAGAAACTTTGGAAGAGGCATCTGTGGAATTGTTATGAAGAAACTGTTTGCGTTGACATTGTAATGTGGAAACTCGCATTTTCAAATGGGCCATGAAGAGTAAGCATTTCATGTCTAAGGATGGTATATGGGACTTTTGCCAACAGTCCTTTTCCATTTGTGATTTGAGGGAGTGCTATGACTTTAAATTCTGGAATGCATGGTTGTAAGTCTCAACAGTAAAGTCTACAGTGACAATATAATCCCACGGGTTAAAAGTCAACATCTCAAAACCATTACCCACAATTTAGCAGAAGAGGTTCAGTATAGTGTTCATAAGACAACTACTCTGTCATTTCCTTTAAGAGAATGACAGGTGTGTTTAGCAGTTGTTAGGAGGAATGAGAAGACAGGCATGTCTCCATCAATCCTTGCTACCTTGACATTCAGAGTAACTGATGTTCTTTCTCTGAAGTGCCCAAATTATGCCCAAGGATACAGCTCTACTATTGTTTCAATTTCCTTAATATGGTTGCCTCATTTGTTCCATCTGCTGGCCTCAAAACCATTCTAGCTTTAAAAAAGGACTGCTAGCTGCTTCAGCTAAGACCATGAAGAGGAAAATTCTTCCACCCTTGTAAGATTGACAATGGGAAATGACAAATACCAAGTCAGCCTTAATTCTGATTGACTTGGGCCTAAGACACATGCAGGTGAAACTAGTTCTTGGGAATCTTGGAAAATTGCTCTTGCCTACCCCATTTCTGCAAACTAATAACAGAAAATTGTGACCCAGGAGAAGATGGCTTGATGCAGGTGTTTGCTCAAGTCCTGTGAAACCACTTCTTGGCTGGAAGTGGATATCTGGTGGGTTTCCAAGCATATCTTGTGAAATTTCAAAAAGTATAAATCCAAATATTAGAGCAATAAGTTTCAGGGGAAAATCCAAATCCAAGAGCTCTTCCAAAGAGTTAAGCTTTCTTTGTCAAGTAACTTAGGATATGAGCATCACAACTAAAATACCACTATTATCGAACAGTAACCTGTTTCTGTTAGAAAATAAAATACTTTTTCCCCCTCTTTTGCTGCATTTTGTTGAGTCCATAGCTAAAAGGGCACAGTTAATTTTGTGACTCCCTTTCAACTTCCACTAATGCCTGGCTGATTGGTACCAGGATCAAAAGTGGTTAAGGAAAAAGAGGCCTGCCACAGATTACTAATTTCCTTTCACACCCACCACACATATGCATTTGGGACAACAGGAAATCCTAATTAAAGCAAAAACCCTTCTGCCACACAGTAAGTTTATTCCTTAAATAAATAAAAACAATCTGGCATGTATACTGGAAAAATGAGCTGTAGCTTTGCTTTTTTCTTTCCATTAAGTAGAGTTGTGGATGGCTGTGTGTGTGTAGGCTTTCCCACGTGTCTGCTTCTGTTCTGGTTTCTTTACATCTCTCGCTTTTCTTTTAAGCCGAGTTTTATTACTCATGAAAGCACAGGCCAGTAGTACTGATTAAAGGCAGGGTGGGGCTACCATGCACATTCTTTCTCTAGGCAGTTGGCTCTCTACTCATTCTTCTAGATGCTTTCCTTTCCCTCCTGTAACCACCCTTAGGAGTCCCAGTCCACTAGAATTTTGGTGCTTTGTGTTGATGCCTGGTGGTTAACAAAGAAACCCCATTGGACTCTTGCTGAAAATCACTAGGTAGATTGTAGGTTCATAACAGCATTTGGACCATGCTTTCCTAGTCGGTGAGACTGTTCACTGCTTTTAGGTGAGGATTTGTTTCATCCATTCTCCCACTTGATTTCCACACAGAGCTTTGAATGCACTGTGGCTGGGGCCTTGAGTTTCATTGCTCACTGCTCCATGTTCCACACATACCAGAGGCTTGGGAAAAACCACTGTGCATAGTCCCACAACTGGTCAGTCCTCTTGAGACTTAGATACCTGATCAGGATAGCAGTGAGTTTCAGATCCCTGTTGTGCTCACCACTGTCCATATCCACTAAGGGCAATTGAAAGTTTCTGTAGGAACGTGCCGTGAACAAGACTTAGGGATTCAGTTGGCTGTCCATCGGCATGGGTTAAAGAGGTAATGCGATTGCCAGTAAAGCCAATGGAATCTTAGCATACATCAGTACAGGAGGACTTTTGATCATGCAAGATGTGAAAATTCAACATTTCCTAGATTTCTATATTCTGTTGGTCAGAATATAGGTCAATAGTGGTGTTTCATTCTCAGAACTTAGCTGTAAGAGGAGCTCAGACAAAATGTAACGTATTCAAAAGGGAACGACCAGCATCAAGAGGGTATTGAAAGCCTGAAAGTCGAGTACTTGAGACCCATTGAAGAAACTGGCAAGGATTAGTCTGAGGAAGACAAGACTGGGGGAGAGGGGTATATAACAGCAATCTATAAATATTGTTTGGACTTGGCGCATATGATCCCAGAGGACACTGTGCTATACAAGCCTCTCCTTGAGCTTTCTTTATCCCCAGTGGTGGCAGGAAGAACTCCCCAGGCATCGGCGCAAAAACTGATTACCCTTAAGGACAGTGTTTCTGTGGAGTTTGGACCACCTCTTGGTGGAGACTGATGAGTAGCTGCCCTAGGTGATGATTACGGTTCCCTCTGACCAGGAGTTTATATGATAATAATAGTTTGGGAACCATCCTTTATATAATATCAACTTTCCAATATTAAAGATTGTTCCATTGTCATTGTGGCTAGGTATTACGGACAGTAACTCACCAAGAGTAAGACTTCGACTGTCAGCTATTTGCACAGAGAGGCCCCAGCTAAGCTGTGGTTTGGCCCAGGACGGCTAAGCTGCCTGAAATCTGACCCACAGGACTGCTAGGTTCTGCTTCTACTAACCTTCCATTTAGCATTTCATGTGCAGCTGCAAGTGATTTTAGCCTACCATTTGGGATTCTACAGAGTGGGGTAACCTCCTACAGTTATGACGGGAGGTTGGAACATCTTGCTTGCGATTCCCGGGATGTATCAATGACCTTCCTCAAGGCCCCAGCCAGATCGAAGCCTCCGTAGTAGCCCAAATGATGTTTTGAAAAATAAATCTATCATTATCCTAGATTTTGCAGCAACAGAAATGAGCCTGATTTTCTCTCTCGAGGCGCATGATGGGTAAGCCCCGCTACACCTATCTCTCCCTCAAATTAAAGAGGCTGATGAATTTTAACCACTTTCTTTTAGACAGAAATGTGAACTTGCGTTTGGCCCTGTGACTGTAATGCAGCACGCTCCAAATTTAGTGACACATACTCGTTCCAAAAGTCAATAGTTGTACTCTTTTGAAAGCTGCCTTTTTTTTCATCGCTCACGGTGAGCTTAGCAGCTGAGCTGTGTGCGGCTTGGGCCCCATCAATCATCATGTGCAGCAGCTTCCTTCAGCTCTGGCGGGCTGCCTCTGACGGAGCAAGGTGAAGCTTGGTAAGTGTTTCCACTACTATGCATTGCTGCCAGAGCTTTTAGAAAGCAATCAGACTCGAATCAAAAGTGGCAAAGGCTTGTGTTACTGTAGGATTATGTCAGTCTTTAATCCTCATTTTAGAGTAATGCGTCTGACACGCCAATGGAGGCATTTCCTCCTGGATCGTCGTCTGATTCCCCCCGTGTTTACGTTTTCGCAGCATCCCGTGTACTGTGTAAATGTTGTGGGGACCCAGAATGCTCATAACCTCATCAC
>RCUC01138162.1:0-16129 GCA_003697995.1 Taxidea taxus jeffersonii | reverse complement strand
GGCTTCCGTGGCCCCTAACATTTCTCACACGCGGGTTATCGCCCCTCCTCTCTGGTCAGGGCAGCTCTCCACAGCTCCGTCACCAGCTAACATAACCGGTTTTCTACTTTTTCATCTCTCGCCATTCCCATGAGGATTTCAGGGCACCGTGAAAGTCCGCACTACTGTGCGCAGCCTTGAGGCCATTGTGGAAAGCGGGTACTGTCGCTCGTCCTGTGGGCTTCCCACCGAGCGAGTGTGTGAATGATTCACTTTCTCCAGTGGGTCCCGAGGGGCACCTGACTTCACAACGATTCCACAGACGGATTCACATGTTGCTGAGCCTCAGCGTGAAAACGCATGAGAGCAGATGGCCCAGAGCTTTGGTGAAGCCTCTCGGCCACTAGGTGTCGAGGCAGGTGGTGGGACCCAGCCGCCGGCATACTTGCGTCCCTCTCGCCACGGCAGTGCCAGGCGTCTAGGCAATCAAGGGGACAGCTGTCACAGCCCCACAGATGCAATTGCGTGTGCCGTATCCGTCCATTGATTTTTGAGATTAACTCCAACTGCTCTCTAAGGAAGTTCAGACCATGAAATGACAGATGATGGCCACATATTGTAGAAATAAGAGAGAAATAACTGCACGCTCATTTTGAGCACGATCGGCACCATCTTACTGGCCTGACTGCTGACCGGCGCCGCTGCTGTGGGGAGGCACCTCCGTTCCATGCTGCACCGGGACAGCCAGCTGTGGCGGCCGCGGGACGGGCGGTGGTGATCGCCTGGCGGCTGGTGTGGTCAGGGCTCTCCTTGCGGGGACAGGCAGGTTCGCACACGTATTCTGGGGATTTCATCGTTATCTTAAGGCCATTATAAATGATGTCATTACGGATACAAGAGTTAGTGGTGCGCGTTGTGGCCTGAACGAATGCAGGGCCAGGAGCCACGTGCGAGGCTCTGATGGGGCCGGGACTAACAAGAAAGCCTTTGAGGTTGCCCTTTGGTCTGAAACAGGCTCGAGCGCGGAATCTTGGAATCTGGTAGCAGACGTGGTTGGGAAGCTGGTTTATGCTCAGTGCGGGGCAGTGGGCTCTGCAGGTACAAAGGGGGCAGATGTGGTTTGTGCCGCCGCCGAGTCTGCAGTGGAGCCGGGAATAGGGTTAAAACCTGTGAAGTAGTTAAGAGACCTTCCGTAACAGGTGGTGGCCTGAGCGCTTCTGCCTCAACGCACAGGGAGTTTTAGGAAAAGGATGGAGCCTCGCAGGCTGGTGGTCCGCACAAGGGGAGGAAGTGCTTTGTGGCATCGTGGTTGTGGGGTGGACGAGGGGGGTGGCTGGGCTGGCTGGAGCCGAGGGTCCCTGGGAGGAGGGGGTGTCACAGCGCAGGCAGGCCCCCAGTGTTGATCCAGGAGCGCATGTCATCGCCACAACCATCACGAGTTCTAGGGCCAGTGCTTCTCTCAGTGCGCTCGTCGGTGCAGGAATGTGCACCTGCTCTGTTCTCTCAAGCACACGCGGGCGTGTAGGCACCGGCAGCTCTTGTGCCTGCATGTGTGCGTGTGCGCACCGGAGTCAGCGGTGTGTGTGCAGACCCGGGGAGCCCTCGGTGTCTTCGGAGCCTCCTCTCCCAGGCCACATGCGGGCAGCCCCCAGGACTCCAGCTCCCGAGTCTGTTCTGGAACACAGGCTTGGGAAGGAGGCCAGGCCCCACGGTCGCGGGGAGGTCCCTGCGCATCCCCCGCTTGCAGCGTCCTCACCAGGACACAGACACATTTGCAGGCCAAGCAGGTCCTGAGTGAGGACAGGCTCCGGCCATCCAGCCTGGCCTGCTGACCCTCACGTGGGCGGCATGTCAAAGGGGGCAGGACAGCAAGCTGGGTGGGGCCATGGGGGGCACCATCATGGCAGGTGGCATCAAACTGAGCTTCCTTTCTCCTACTTCTCTCCGAGTAACTGTCACCTGGTGCCCATTTTCCTGGATTCAGCTGTCACCGCACTCTGGGCTGCGGGGCTGAAGCCGCCTTGACATGAAGCCCCTCTCCTGGCCACACGCGTGTCCTCCTATCATCCGATCTAATTTCGGAGGTGGAGGGGCACAGGGCTGAGGCCTGGTGGTCTGACTGTGCTCAGATGTGGAAAGGGATTTTGCTTCACTTCCGTCCCGAGGATTGGCAGGGCCGCTCTGTGGTCACGCAGACGTTCAAGGCTGGGAGTGGGAAGGGAGTAAAGTGGAGTGTGGGCAGTCACCTGTTGCTGGGGTCAGGACCCAAGTGCATTTCCAGAGTGTCTGCCCAGTGCCCTGGGACCCCCGTGCAAGGACAGGATTTCTCTGGGAGGCCCCTTGAGCTGTTCTGTCCGGCGTGTTTGCTTGCCCGGGCAGACGCTGCTGGCTCCTCTCTTCACAGGAAAGCAACCCAGTGGCTCTTGGCTTCCTCTCCGGGGGCCTACCGTCTGGTGGGTTTAGACGTGCACGTTCTGTCCCACTTCCTGGGGTTCTAGTGTTCTGAGTCCGTGGCTCTATGAGTGGGCCGTATTCATCCCATGAGTCCTCTGACAGGTAGGAGGTGGCTTCCTTGGCCCCAGCTTGGAGAGACCGTGTGTACCCGCTCATCATCTGCAAAGGCTGAGCCTCTCCAGCTCTGGGCTCCGGCTGTGGCATCCCTCCAGCTCCCGCAAGTGACCCAAGCATGACCTCACGCATCTCTGTTGGCGACTGGGGGGCAGCACCCCAAATGCAGCACCTCAGGCCCTGTTTGCTCTTGGGCGGGCATCAAGGCAGCACTTGTGGGCCTTCCCTCGATGCCACCTCTCGGTCCCCTGCCCTCCCCAGCGCCCCCGGCAGGCTGCAGCTGGGGCGGAATAGGCCCCTTCTTGGGGAATAGGCGTGGGAGGGGGCGGGAAAGGAAGGCAGCAGGTCCTCCTGGTTCAAGGGCAAGTGATCATTTCTTGATTGTGAAATCACACAGAAGACGACCTTGAGAAGCCGGAGAAAGGTGCACAGCCAGCCCCTCCCTTGAGAGAGGGGTGAAGAGGGGCATGTTCTTGGGGCCTGGGGAGGAGCCCGGAGCAGTTTCCCCCTGCAGCCCCGGGCAGGAGAGGGGCTGCCGGAGGCTGGGCTCAGGCTGGTGGTCATACAGAGTCGGGGCTGGAGAGCCGGTTAGGTTTCGAGGGCTTTTGTACCCACTTCCTTGATTTACACGGTGACTCTTGTCAGCCAGGTGGGACTCTTGACAATGTACATTCCAGTGACTGCCGGCCTTAGATGTTTTGACATTTTCCTGTGTTTTCACACATTTGTGTTCCCAACCCTGCAACACACCTGCTCGTGTCCGAGTGCAGGGCGGCCGGGCTCCGCGGCCGGGCCTCACTGGGCTGCATGCATCGGCCTGGCCTGGGAGGTTGGTAGGGAGGCACCGAGTGGGTGCTGCCTGAGGAGGCTGAGGTCTGGCCCAGAGGATGTGGGCTCCATACGTCAGGGTGGCCCTGGCACACTCTAGGCCTCGTTACACCTCAGCATTCGCTTCTGCAGATGCTGGTGGTCCACCTGCCCCACACTGGGTCTGGGGGAGCCTGGTTCCTGGAAGATTGGCCCCCCGGGAGTCATGGTGAGCAAGGGCACCAGAGCTGTGCCATGAGGGCCTCACCAGCAGGCCTCTAAGCACTGCTGTGAGGCCGGGGCCCACGTCACGGACCAGGGCTTGGTGCGGCTCTGGTTCTCTCTCCATATCTTACTTGTAAGGAACACACCTTTCTGGCATCGCTGCCCTCCTGTTCCTGAGTCTGCACATTGTGGCCTTTCCCATTGTGGCCTTTCCACAGTGTGGCTCGAGGTCCCCACAGACTTTGTTTAGATGCGGGCCTCCTTGGGGCTCTGGGCCAGCTGAGGAAGGGCAGGCTCCAGCCTACAGCTCCGAGTGGACAGGCAGGGAGAGATGATGAAGACACAAAGGTTCCAGGTGGACCCCTTCCCCTGTCGGTGTCTGGCCTCCTGGGGGCCGTGAGTGTGGGCTCTGCATGATGGCTGGAGGGTTTCTAAGTCGGGTCGGGCGACATGGCCAAAGGGTACACTTCCACACCACATGCCCACGCTCCCCCGAAAATGTCTTCTAATTTTCCAGTGTGATGTGGAAAGCCTCTGTGCTAGGAGGCTTGGAGGATTTGCCTGTCCTTCTTGGAAGGGTCCCCGGCCCTGAGGATCCTGCTCTTTCCTGGGAAGCGGATGGAGGGGCAGACGTTCTGATCACAGACCCGCATCGGGCCTCCCCTTTCTCACTTCAGGGCAGAACAGCACCCCGCAGGTTGGCAGATCTAGAACACGCCCGTGGAGCGTGGGGAGCAGGTTGGGCTGTGGGGAAATGGCCTTCTGCAGAAACCGGTGTCCCCAGGAAGAAGTCCAGTCCTATCCCCCGTTGAGAGAAGGCGGTGGGGGTGGCTAGTGCCGTGGCTCATTACCAGCCTCTCCTTGGAGGACGGGAGTGTCCGTCCCACTATGGCTACACTTGTGTGGGACTCCCCAGGATGGCTGCAGGGCAGGCCGGCAGCTCCTGACCCCAGCCCATGTCTCCATCTCTTCCTGGGGCCTCCAGGGGCCTCGACTCCTCCTTGCTGGCCCTGTCCCCAGGGACTCCTGCTGTAGCTGCTCCCAGCTCAGATGCCCCGCGTGGGCTCTGTCCGTGGGAATGTGTCCAATGGAGAAGTCCCGACTTTTCCTTCCCATGGCTTCTCTGTCTCGCAGGCTCCCAGGTCACCTCCTGGGGCCATCACACACCCGTCACTTCTCCCAAGCCTACAGGCCCCTCCTGCCCCTTCCTTCCCAGACCCTGGGTTGCTGCGGCCTGGTTGGCTCGTCCTTGCACCCTGTACCCCAGTGGTTCTTGGAGCTGCAGTGACCCTGGACCCTTCCCAACTCACCGTGCATGTCCTTCTCCTCCACGGACTCCGGGGGCACTGGATTAGGAGCCGCCCTTATGATCTCATCTCAGCATGACAGTCCACAGTGACCTCTCTGCACTGAGGTCACGTTCTGAGGTTCTGATTTGGGACTTGAACACGTGGTGCTTGGGTGACACGGTTAAATCCACGGCAGCACGTGGCTTTGCTGCCCATGCGCGGCTGGGGCGCAGGCCCAGGGAGGCAGGCCCGGTCTGTTTGCAGGCGCACCGAGCCCGCCCCTCACACGCTGGCTGAGAGAGCGAGAAGCCAGCTGGGAGGACTGTGGCGGCTGTCCCCAGGTTTTATATGACGACATACCAGAATATTCCGAAAAGTGGGGCATGATGTACACAGCTGTGCGCTGGGACTCGGGACTGTCCCTGGAACTCGGGTCTGTATGGAGACTGTGGGGCCGTCCCTCCCGCAGGCCTGGGGCTCACCGCCCCAGAGCACCCCGGCCCCTCCCAGGGGGTTGCTGCAGATCTGGGCTCCACGCTGACCTTCTGACGTGTCCCGTTCACCTCTCTCTCACTGGCACGTCACTCATTTTAGGAACAAACCCACTTAAAAACCCTTTCCCTTTGTGCGTTGGACGCCCATCCTGAAACTCGATTTGCAGCATCTGCTTCCCCTCCGTCTCCCGTCTTTTCTCCCTCCTTCCTGGCGCCCTCCCCGCCCACCTCCTTATTCTGTTTTTTATTGAAGGCTGAGCTGAGCTGTCGCTGCATCACGGGCCCATCACGCTTCTAACAATTCCATTTGCACCGTATTGTTTGTCTCATTGCTGGGAAATTCAGGTGATTCATCATGCCCGAAGAAGCACCTGATCCCAGCTGCCCCGGGAGCCTGGTCACTATGTGACAGGAATGCCACAGGCGCCGAGGGGGAGCGCGGGGGGACGCGCGGCTTCTCAAGTGTTGATGAGTTCCATTTGGTAACGCTACCCCCAACCCCCCTCTCCTCAACAGCCCCCTGAGCCCAGAGAAGGGGAAGGAGCTGATGGAGAGCGTCGCGCGTCTCCTGGAGGTGCCGATGAGTGTCTTCGCAGAGACCGCGTGAGTGCCGGTGCGGGGTCTCGGGGTTGGAGTCTCTGCTCACATCAGGTGTCGTTTCATAAATCGGTCTGCGAGGAAAGAGCTGTGTGCCTGGGGCTCTCGTTCATTATATCAGAGAAACAGCCAGGAGGGAAAGGGAAGGAAAATTCCGGTGGGCTTGGTGCGTCGCCTAAGTGCGGATGAAAGGGAGCGTAACTGTAAGAATTCTAATCTCCTGGAAGGACGGGGCCCGCCGGGGCCGCGGTTCTCAGCCCCGTGCACTCTAGAACATTCTGGTGCTCGGGCCCCACCTGCTGTGATGAGCACGAGCCCGGGGACGGCGGGCATCCGTGAGAAGTCAGCACTTCCCAAGCGTCTCCGGGGTGCGGACCCCGCCGCGTGCTCGCGACCCCACGTCACCCGAGAACCGCCAGCCCTCTCGTCGCCCGTGGACAGGCTGTGGGCAGATTCGGTGGCTGTGGAGACTGGGGTGCGGGCCCGGGTCAAGTCTGCGGTGAGGGCCGCCGCCTCCGTGTTTCTGGAGGGCTGCGCAGAACGGGGCCACGTGCCTGAGCAGGAGCAGGCGGACATCGTGTGACTTCCAAGCGAGGGCGAGAATGGGCAGACCGGCACGTCCCAGCTGGTGGGGGGTCGGGTCCGGACATGGAGGACAGGCCAGGACCTGTGTTGGGGCGGATCGACGCGTGTGTTGTGAGCCACTCGGGCCTGGAAATCGGAGGCTCAGGCAAGCTCTCTGTTGGTGCCAGCGGCTGGCCCAGGGCCTTCAGTCCTGGAAATACAGTTTGAGCGTCCGCGAGTCTTGCCACGTTGTGGGGCTGTCCAAGCTCTTTTCCTGCTGCTGTTAGCTCATTTGGGAGTTCATCACCCTTCATTTTGGGTAGGAAGGAGCCAGAAGCTGGGAGAGAGGGGCCAAGGCCAAGTCCTAGTCTCAACAGGAAGCCCAGGTTCACCTCCCTGGGCTCCGTGCAGCTGACGGCAGTCCAGCCTGTCTCTCCAGCTCGTGAGGGCGCTTGTGTCGTCTCTGCCCCAGCAAGCATGCTCGTCTACAAGATGCAGCTTTTCTCTGCTTCTCCTTTTTTTAAAAGATTTTATTTATTCATTTAATGGAGAGAGAGCCAGGAAGCATGAGCAGGGGAGCAGCAGGCAGAGGGAGAGGGAGAAGCAGGCTTCCTGCTGAGCAGGGAGCCCAGTGTGGGGTTCGATCCCAGGACCCTGAGATCATGATCTGAGCTGCAGGCAGATGCTTAACAACTGAGCCACCCAGACCCCCCAAAACGCAGCTTTTCACTCAGCAGACATTACAAAGCGCCGTGCCAGGGTGCCAGTGTGGAACAGGGGGGTGTTCCGGCAGGCACAGGTGCAGAGCAGGAAAGGTCAGGCAGCCCCGTTCACGTGGAAACAGAGGGCCCGAGGCTGTGAGGTCTGGAGAGCCGGTTCCCAGCTGCCACCAGGCGGGAGGGACGACATGATGCGTGGGAGCAGGCAGGGCAGTTCAGGTGGGCCCTGAGGTCTGCGTGAGGAGTGCGTGATTCCTCCTGTGGGCTGCCAGCCACCGGAGACTATGTCCGGAGAGTGTTTTCAGCTGTGAAGAACGAATTGCAAGGGACACAGGAGGAGGCCCGAGTGACTGGGGGCTGCTGGGCTTCTAGGTGAGTGCTGGTGGTCCTGACACCACATGGGTAGGGCTTCAGCCTGGAGAGGAGATCACGAGTGTGGGCAGGAGCCGCGAGACTGGGAGACACCACCCACTTGTGAATATGCCTTTCCCTGCTCAGCTGAGCCACACGCCAGCCCTTGGGCTTTCAGTCCCTCTGTCATCTCAGACGCCCTTGAGAACTGTCCTTTGAGTGCATTCCCTTCCAAGCAGGACTCCACTGCCCGGTCTGCGCAGGCGTCTCTTCCCATCCCTCTGCAACCCTGCGGAAGGGGGCATGGCTGCTGGGCTCGGGGACGCAGTATGCCCTCAGGAGACCCACAGGGCCCTTTGCCCAGGGCACAGTCTCTACGGGTGCAGATGAACAGATCACGCGTGGAGAGCCACGGCTGACCTGGTCGTGCTGACCGTTCCCTTCAGAGAAGCGGAGGGAAGTTTCCTGAGCATGGTGCTCCCCACATGTGGCTCGTCGTCTGCAGTCCTCAGTGGTGTCCCCAAGGCCAGGCGTCCCAGCGGTCCCTGACACGCTCACATCAGGCACCCAGCGCAGGGCGTGCACCAACATGACCCCCCCAGCCACGGCGGGGCGGTCCTCACCCCTCCGCCCACAAGCAGGAGACACTGAATCTGGCCGCTGAGACTCAGCTGCCGGTGCCGTGGACACGTCACTGCGGGGGCCGTGAATGAATGAGTGCCTGCTCCTTCGTTAGAGGCAAGAGCGTCCCAGAGTGGCTGGAAGGAGGCAAGTAATAACAAGACTTTGCATCTCTGGGAGCAGCTCCAGGAGTGACCGGCGCGGACGGAGCCTTTGGAGAACGTCATCACAGCTCAGGCCCCTCATCGAGAGCAGCAGACAACAGAGAAACCCCACGGACAGGCTTCGGGGTGAAACGGCCTGGCCCCACTGGGGCCTGCATTTATTGCATTTTCATGATTTCCCTTTGAGCCCTGGGGTCAGTGTGAACCAGGCAGAAGGCAGAGGTCCCCGCCTGGGGGGAGACTGGGCCACCCGCCGATGCTTGCCGGTTGGGAGTTGGGGTGTGTGTGCCTCGTGGGCTGGGCCCCGGCTGCCGAGAGCGTGGTCTGGGAGGAGGGGCCGTCCTCAGGACAGGTGGGAGCTCAGTGGGCTGGGAGCCTCAGCAGCAGCCATGGCACCTTCCGGCCTGAGGTGGTTCAGGTGGCTGTGACCTGGAGCCGGCCACTGAGGAGCAGAGCTGTGCTCGGGCCAGGCCGGAAGCCCCCCAGGGCAGGCCCCGCAGATGAGCCTGCTGAATGCAGTGGGACCGAGCCGTCCACACGGCAGGCGACCACCAAGCACCGGCCCATGGCTTTTCTAGCGAGAGTGTGAAGTTTCCTGCTGAAGGAAATTGATGCCCAGAGAGAACGTGACATGAGTGTCCAAGGTCAACACGCATATCTGGCTGGTCTTCTGCCCTGCCCCACGGTTCCTGTGCTACCCTCCGGTCACCTCCCTTTCTCCACAGCCTCAGCCAGGCTCACTGGCCCCTAACAGAGTCTCAGGGCACCAGCAGGAGGGCCAGAGGCCAGCGTGAGACATGGCAAGCTTTGGTGCGGGCTGGGGAGTGGGGGTCTCAGGACTGCAGGGGCTTTTGGTCTGGGGGAGGGTCATCTGGGGAGGGGTGTCCAGTGGGGGGACATCTGGTGGGGGAAGGGGTGTCCAGTGGGCAGACTGGTATCCAGTGGGGGGGTGTCCCGTGGGAGGGGAGCCCAGGGCAGGGGCGTCCTGTGGGGATGTCCGGTGGGAGCTGGCTGCCCTTGCTCCGTCCCTGGCCTCCCCCTGGAATCTGCGGCTCACACCCCTTGGCCCACTGCACCCCCGTTGTATCTGAGGACAGCCGGGGTACAGGGGGGCTTCCGGGGAGCACTTTCTAGCTGAGCTGTGGCCATACCAAAGCTTTGGTGAATGTCTTTTGCCACAGTCTCTTCCTTGGTCAGAAAACTGGGGGCTTCCGATGTGCCCTGGAGCCAAACGTGGACACCGTCACCGTGTCTTGAAGCCGGTGAGAGGCTGGTCCGTCCGTAGCTCTCCTGGGGCCCAGCACTCCAGAGGGTCCTCCCGGCTGCTGTGCCCGGCCAGAGATGCCTCAGTCTCCCCTGATCTGAATATGGCTCCTGCTTCCAGTCTAGGGCGGGCCCTCCCGGTGCCACAGTTAACGTTGGCCCTGTGCGTCGGGTCCTTGGTTACTACTCGTGTGCCCGAGCGTGTGCTGCGTGTGCCATGGTGTACACGTGTGCACTCGCTGTGGCTCCCAGGGACCAGCGCGGCGCTGAGCTCAGGCACCCGCCAGATAGACGGACGTGGGCAGTGGAGGCCGCGGCAGGGGGCGGCTGGGGGGCAGCTCTTGGCATCCAGGAGCACGTTCTCAGGGTTGCGCACTGTTCTAGGAGAGCGGGGGAGGCGGCTGCACAGGCGGGAGCTGCCAGAGATTTTGTACTTAATATGTTTTGTTAATGGTTATGTAGCTGTCAAGTAAATTCCATTATTTCTTACTACATCATCAGAGACCATTAAGCCGGCATTAGCATGCTGATGGAGTCACGGCAGCAGACACACGGGACCGCCGGGCTTTGTAATCTAATCACGGCTGCTGGCAGCGGCACTGACGGACGCGCGGCCGCTCCCTCCGGTGCCATCAGGGGGCGGTGCTGTGGGGACCCGCGTGGTCCGGTGGGGCCGGTGTCCGCGTTGCTCCCGAGGGCTCGGCCGAGGCTTCCGCTCAGCCCCGAGAAGGCTCGGCTCTGCTGAGGCGCCGCGGGAGGATGGCCTCGTTCTGTGATCAGTCTCACTGCCTTCTCCTGGTGGAAGAGGCGGTTTACTTTCCCATCTGTGTGATTTACGGAATCGAGGAAAATACAACGTTCTTGGTTTTCGAAACGGTTGCTGAAGGTGCAGTGGTGGGAGCTCACAGCCTGGCACTTCCCATAGGGCCTTCGTGCTGGGGGCCGGGGCAGTGGTGCCCAGCCCAGTCGGTCCCGTGAGTCCCGGGGATGTGAGGCCCATGCCATCCCCCCTTCCCACGCCTCACACCCCCGCCGCCCCCACCCCTCCCTCCACAGTGGAAGAATCCGTGGGAGTTTCTGACTGTGGTCATTTGACTCTTGTCTTGTCTCTCTGATTCACAAGGACAGGAAAGAGGAGGTTGAAGAGGGACACTGGGTCGGAACCTGGTGATGACAAGCTGTGGATAATCTGGGGAACGTGCCAGGGCGTTGCAGATCAACGGTGACAGAGTGTGCTGGGGACATACAAATATGACTCGGCCAGGAGCCCTCCACAGTGAGACCCAGAGCCCCGTGGGGGCCCCGGGAGACGGTGACTGTACCCCAGCTTGGTGCGTCCTCGGCCCACAAGCTCTGAGGTTCACAGGCGGATGCCGTCACCTTGCTCCACCTGGGCCCGGGATTTTCTCAGTGATGCCTCCATGGAAGGATGGAGAAGGAAGGGGCTCCCGTCCTCCCAGAGCAGGAGCACTGGCCGTGGCCTGGGTACATGCTGCCAGGTTGCCAGCAGTGCCTTCAAGGAAACCTCGCCGTGTGACGACGGCCCCAGCCCTGTGTTCAGACGGACGAGGAGCCCGCAGGGAGGGCGCGGGGGGTGTGCTCGCGAGTGACAGTTCTGCGCGAGTGACAGACGGCCCTTTCTCATTCGGAGCGAATCCCTGTGCGGTGGGTGAAGAGATTCGTCCTGCAAGTACCGGCTGGGCCCCTCCCTACTGAGAAGCGGCGTCAGAGCGTAGGGGCAGAGTGAAAACACAGCCTTCTCAGCCTCAGTCTTCCTACCTGCAAAACGTGGATGGTCGGGAGTGCTGTGGGCTGTGACGCGGGACCCTGCTCTGAGGAGGCCCCACACATTGTGTAACTGGCTCCAAGGCTGAGAGGCTCTCCGGGAAGGTCCTTCGCCTGCGCGCCGTGTCCGCATCCGGCCTGGCCAGCCTGTACCGCGAGGCCCGTACTTCTGTGGCTACTCATCTGCTGTAACACCGAACGAGGGGTAGGTTCATGGTCCAGGGTGATGCGCTCGGCTCCTCTCCGCAGGCCTGCACGGACGCTGTGAGTGCCGGGCGCTGGGGAGATGGTGGGACTGCGTGTTGGATGGACGTCTCCGGATTTGGGGCTTTGTTGGAGAGTCTGTGGTTCCTGTGCTGATTCTTTGATCTGGAAGAGCGGCGCCTTCCTCTTCCTGGAGACGACGCCCTCCTTGGCGGCAGAGCTCGGGCTTCTTTCCATGCTGTGTCTTCAGTGCCTAGGACGGCGTCAGGCACGTGGCCGAGCCCGGTGTTCGCTCACTGACGGGGTGGGTGAGGGAACGAGGGAGTCGATCCACATGGCTTGGGTCTGGGGTGTCTTTTCGAGGCCCTCAACTTCGGGCAGACTGCGGAAGCTCACCTCGCCTCGCCTGTGCACGCTCCGGTGAGGTGGGCATCCCGGGGCCTATGCCGGAGACCTTCTGGGGCTCAGTGCTAAGTGTGCAGCTACTCAGTCCTCCGTGGGGTCCCTGCATGATATGCTATGAAAATAATAAAATGTTACGTAAACCAAGAAATACCTAAACACGTGGATAAAGTTGCATTTCTACTGAAATAAAACTGAACAGGTGGTAAAGTACACGTTGTATTTCTCACCCGTGGAGACCGCTGGTCTCTGCTCGGCCCCGTCCTCATTTTCCCGGGAGAACCAAGAAGGACTCATTTTCACTCTCCAGCCGCGCTCTGTGTCAGAGGCTGCGCCCACTCACGTCACGGGGCTGCGGTGTAGACAAGCCGGGACACCGCACCCAGGAGCCGTCCCTACGAGAAAGCTGGGAGCCGCGGCAGGAGGCCTTCCCCCTCGCACGCGGGCGCTGCGGTCCGTAGGGAAGGACAGGGGACGAATAACGTGGCCACAACGGAGGGTGCCGTGGAAACCAGCCCCCACGTGTCATGGTGGCGCGCTGTGGGCTGCGACACACGGTGGTGTGGTGTCCAGAGAAACCAACGGAGTGAGCCTCAGCGTCAGGAGACCGAGGGCCAGGCTGGAGCGCAGCCGGCTGGAAACTCAGCGCGGAGGCTCCGGTCAGCTCTCCCGGCACCGGAAAGCCATCGGCCTGGCTCTCTGAGGCTTCACGACGGAGCCTTCGTCCAGAATTTCGGGGGCTGCCTTTGTTTCTGTTTGTCACCAGCAACTTGGTTATTGCATTGTTTCTTCTGAGTCCTTCAGCCCAGTGGGAGGCCACGTGCAACGGCGGATGCGCCTCTGGTGGGCCCTCCCGGCAGCTCTGGTCCCTACGGTGGTCCCTACGGTCCCGGCTGTCCCCCGGGCACCGCTGCTGGTGGTGCACAGTCTTCCTGGGACCAATCACATCATCTCTCAGTTCCAGCTGGAAAACAGTAAGTTGTCCCGGGAGCTCTTCACTAAGCAAATGCTTTAAAAGTGCAAAGTCAAAACGTAAATATGGAATCACCGGTTTTCTTCCAAATACTCCATGGAGGAACGAGGAGGAAGGCATCCCCTAATGGGAGAGAGGAATTCCCGATCTGCACATAACCACGCAGTCGCTGCAAGTAAGGGACAGTCTGTACAGTAGAGCAGTTGCCCAACCCCTTACGAAGGTAGAGCATCGGGGCGCCTGGGGCTCAGGGGGTTAAAGCCTCTGCTTCGGCTCAGGTCATGATCTCAGGGTCCTGGGATCGAGCCCCACATCAGGCTCTCTGCTCAGCGGGGAGCCTGCTTCCCCCTCTCCCTCTCTTCCGCTTGTGTTCCCTCTCTCGCTGTGTCTTTCTCTGTCATATAAATAAATAAAATCTTAAAAAAAAAAAAAGAGGCGCGTCGTCTACACTGTGTTTTGGTGAAGGCTTATGCTGACTCACCAACTTCGTAAGCCTCTGTCCTCGCCCAGCTATGGAACGACTCGTTCTCTCGGTCCTTCTCCTCGGTCTCCTCACATCAGGTGTTGTGGAACGTTGCGGCCTGATGTTTGGGAGGCAGGAATATACGTTTGTGCAGAAAACGTGGTAATGGAGAGTATGCCTTAGAGCGCGTGTGTGCACGACTTTGCTGTTTCATGGAATTCTAGGGTCTTGTGATTGGACACCGATGGGACGAGGCATGCAGAGGTGCCTCTGTAGCGCCCGGACTCGGCTCGCTTCCCTGGGGTTTTCCCGTGGCGGCTGGTGTGAGTCCGGTACCGAGCCGCACGCGCCCCAGGCTGAGGGGCAGCTAAGAAAGACGGCCAGCAGGGAGCCGGCGGTCCCCAGAAATGGGGCGCGTGGGTCGCTGTCCTCGGGAAAGACGGCGTGTGCACGGAGGTCCGGACCCCGTGGCCGGGAGCGGACACCGGTGGAAGCAGCCCGCGGACGGCGTGCTGGTCGGTGGCGCTCTGCGAGCCGTCCCGGACGCCCCGGGATCCCGTTTCCTGTCGCGGCCTCTCTATCAAAACCGGACCTCGGGGGCTGGTCCTTAAAACTCCGTGGGTCTTCCCTATTCACCTCTGAAAGGGGGCACTGCCAGAGAAACAGCCGTGGTGTTCGGTTCTGCGCAGCTCGCCGTCTGCGCCGCTCTCCTGGGGCCGGCCGGGGCTCGCAGGCGTCTGCCAGTGCCTCGGCCGGGGGCCAGCTGGGCGGCCGGTTTCCGAAGCCCCTCACACCACATAGCGAATAAAGAAATCTTGCTCTCACCTGGCCTCTGCGTGTGTTCAGACACGGCAGGTCTCCAGAACGACTGATTTTGTTGGGTAACTTTGGGTTACATTTTTGTTTTCCTTAAATTAATAGCGAGTAAGGTACAGAGCGAGCAGTTCGCCCGGTGCATAGTCCATAGGTGAGAAAAGTTCACGTAGAAAGATGCTTATGCCATAGATCGGATTTTGAGAAAAAGTCTTAGAGCCTGCGTTGACACAGGTTCTTTCTGTACGACCCCCATCACCTGTAGGTCGTCCGTTGTCCATGACGCATCGTCCCCCGTCCCCCCACCCCGTCCATCCGTGGTTCGGGTTACCCAGATCCAGGATCATACAGACAAAGCGCAGGTCCCCGCGTTAAGCCCAGACAAGCACGTGCTAGCAGAAAACATTTGATCAGATATTCTACCACAGGAATTTTTTTTTTAACTTTCTAAACAACTCCCAGGAGCGTGAGTCATTTGAAAAGGGCAGCGTTCGCTTCTGTGTTAGCTGTAAAAGCACCAACACTAACTTTACAACTATCTGTTGCTGCCGAATAAGCGTTGCCATCTTCTTTTTTAAAAAAGATTTTGTTTGAGAGAGAGATTGAGTGGGAGAGCACAAGCGGGGGCAGAGTGCGAGGGAGAAGCAGGGAGCCCGACGCGGGACTCATCCAGACTCTGGGATCATGACCTGAGCCACCCGGGCCCCCGCTTTGTGATCTTATTATCCCCCAGAGTCGAGCGGATCTAGTCCCCGAGGCTTGTGTCCGTTGAGGGACAATGGGCTGCTTGGCCGGGGTTTATAAGGAAAATCACAGTCGCGTCTGCTGTTTTCTCTGCGGGCGGTACAGGTCGGCGTGATAGACGCGCTCCTGTGTCTTGTGTGATCTCTTGGGATGCAGGAGAGACGCCACCCAGATCACATCAGCCAAGGTGCTCCGTTGGTGGGACGTTCTCTGCTCTGTGTTTTGGCCCTGGTGCTGAATAATAAGCAAAACAGAATCTAACCAGGGAGTCTCGTCCTTCCTCACCCTCCGCGAGGCGCCGGGCTGAGCGCGGGCGGAGTCCCGTATCTTGTCGCGGTGGGACTAGGGTGCTGTGCGATGGAAGTTAGCAAGGAAAGAGCACCTTGAGTCACGTGATGGCGTCGCCACCTCGTCCGTCGCTCCCCGATGTTACAGAGCCAGAACGTGACGTTGCTGTAAAACGACTTCAGGGATAAAAGGAGGTTAAGGGATTTCTTGAGGGTCGTGGGCAGAGATCTCGTCCCCAGCACGTTAGGGTCGGTGAGGCTGTGTTCCTCCAACTGCAGGTGATCGGTGGGGAAATTCCAGAAAACCAGCAATATGTCAACATGAAATGCGAGAAGTCACTTTGGTTCCTTGTTAGCTTGTCCTGGGACTGAAAAGGAAAGAGTAATCATCAGTATCGTGAGTGATTATCACACATGTCATAAGCACATAAGCACATGTTACTTTATAAATACATGAGCATCACCTAGAATCAAATGGAATTAATAGTAAATGCCAAGTAGAAACAGTGAATTTTACGGGGCTCGGGACTGCTTGGACTTGTCTTTAAAACGGAGACGACTGGAATGGTGGTGCTGAGACACCCCGTTTATCTGTGTGCACACATTCGGTTTGCTGAAAGTGGTTAAAGAAAATTTAGAATCCGTGAATGCTGCAAGATCTCAGGGAAGTATCTGTTCGTATTATTTCTGGCCTAATAGGGAATCGACCCCCAGTGATGGTGTGTGGTTTTATTCTCCTAATACGGTCTCCAGGAGGGGCCCCTGGAGCATTTCTCACGGGACCTGCATGCCCACTGGGATTTCCCGGGCTGAGACC